>PVKE010001424.1:0-66022 GCA_004027555.1 Craseonycteris thonglongyai
CGAATCCCGGCTCCGGCCCAGGCAGGACCCACATGCTGAACTGGGGAGTTCCCACAGTTCGGTTCTCTAACTGTCTCTGTCTCTGTCTCTCTCTCTATCTGTCAAAAAGTAAAATAGAAATAACTATGCACTGAAGACAAAAAGATAATTTCTCTCTATAAATGTGAAAAGATAAAAAAAAAAAAAAAAAAAAAAAGTTTAAACACTCTTATATTTTGACGTGCACTGGGTGGGTGAAAAATGTAAGCATCTGTGTGTGCAAGGTCAAGAATGATGGAGGGGAGATACCATGTGACTACACAGAATGGGTTGTGTCCAGATATGTCTAATGTAAAAAATTTATTACAGTGGAGACAAAATTTACAGCCCACTTCCATATGTTACAGAGCCAGCCCAGGTTATTCTTGCATCGCATACATATGGACTGCACGCACACCTACTATGTGCCAAGCCCTGGGCCAAAACGGGGACACAGCTGTGGATAAGCCAGCCAGAGTCCCTTCCCCATGGTCTCTCAATGCACACGATTCAGTTTCCTCTTGGCAGGGACCTATTGTGAGCCAGGCCCCACATTGAAGGCCGGAGATATAAAGAGAACCAGCATGTGGGCCTTTCCAGAGGAGCTCAGCGCTAACTGCGCAGCTGAGAGGGGAATACTTTTTAAAAATTGTGAGTTCCCAAAACATGCTGTGAAGGCCCAAAGAAAGAATGAGGGAACAGCATGTGCAAAGGCACAGGGGTGAGGCTGTCCCCCAGTCTGTCCAGGAGTGAGCATGTTGAGTGTGGCTGGTGGGAAGGGGCGATGAGGCCGAGTGAGGAGGGCAGCCCTGACTGCTGGGCGTAATGGGTACGATTACACTGCGGAGTTACATGTTTGAGTTTGCACATTAGAAAGACCCCTGTGAAAGCTGGTGTGCAGAAGGGTTGGAAAAGCCAAGGCTAGAGGCAGGGAGGCCAGTGGGGACGCTGTTAGAGCTATCAGGGGTGGGTGCTGAGGCCCAACTTCCAGTCTCTGGTTTTCTGTGTTGTATGTGACATTTGGGCACAAAGACAAGACAGACCATCCCAGTCCCAGCAACCTCCAGAGGATGGTGTCTTAGGGGTGCCCAGGTACAGAGGGCACAGAGTTCTAGGCACTAGAGAGAAGCGTCTGTCTTGGCAGATGTGACCTCTGGCTTCTGGTAGGCCCAGGACAGAGCAGAGGGCCTGTCTGAGGCCAGCTGGCTGACCCTGCTCCTTCCTATGTCTGTCCATCCGTTTGACCTCGTGTCTGTCCTCCCACCCCCCAGGGCGGCATGTACATCTTCCAGCTCTTTGACTCCTACGCTGCCAGTGGGATGTGCCTTCTCTTCGTGGCCATCTTTGAGTGCGTCTGCATCGGCTGGGTGTATGGTGAGTAGAGGCCCCCACTGCAGGGGCCTACCTCAGTGCCCAGGACACGAGTGCTCAGGGCAGAGGCGGCTCAGGTCCTCTGTGGCCTGTCTCCATCTGTGTCAACCTCGTCCTCCTTTCCCTCAGGGACTGTTTGGCCCTTCCCGCTGATAGGGAGACCTCCCAGCCATTACTCCTGATAGCATAGGAAGGGGTTTCAGACTCAGGGACTGTGACCATTGGGCCAGTCCTTCTTCCCCTAAGACTCAACTTTTCCCTCTGCAAAATGGGGTCATCGCCATGTCTCCAAGTAGGAGGTAATATATGCTAAGCAGCCAGCTCAGTGCCTGGCTCTCTGTCACTACCCGCCTTGTGGTCCTCCTATCCCCCCACAGATCCAGCAGGGTGAGGGCTGCTGGGTTCAGTGCTAATGGATGGTCCCACTGTGAACTCTGCTCTTTAGCAGCCAGGCAGGCAGGCTGTGGTCATCAGAGCCCTGACCACTACCCCATGCAAGTCAGCCAGCCCCTCACCCTGCAGCTCAAGGGACCGCTTCCCACCTTTATCCCGTGGACTCCTCACCATTTCCTGGGCCTCACTGCCCAAAGTCAGGAAGGGTCTTTCCAAGCTCCAACCAGAATCCCTCCTCCAAACCTCACATAGGTAAAGCATCTTGGTGGTTCTAAGCAGTCGCAAATAAGGTCCCTGCCACAATTTATCTATGTCTGGCTGGGGAAAGCAAACACTCCTAGCCTTCCCTCTGAGTCTTGTACAAAATTCTCTGGGTTGTGTGTGCCTATCTGTTTTATTCTGGACAGGAAGCAACCGCTTTTATGATAACATCGAAGACATGATTGGCTACCGGCCATTGTCACTCATTAAATGGTGCTGGAAGGTTGTGACCCCCGGGATCTGTGCGGTAAGGCCCCACCCACCTACCCAATTTTCTACTGCAGAGCCCCAGGCCTGGCCAAGCTGGCACTGAGGAGGTGACATCCGCCTGGGTGACCCTCTGAGCACTCGGGAAGTCTGAGGCACCCAGCACCTTCCTAAGTTGAAGTTATGGGGGCAGTCTCTGGGCTTGGCAAGGGAGGAGGCCCTGGGATCTCAGCTCTGCACCAGCTTGCTGTGTGACCATAAGCCGCCTCCCTTCCCCAGGCCTCAGACTACACTTGCAAACTTGGCGGCTAAGACCCGCTTCCATGGGGGCCAAAGATCACATGAGAGACGGTTGGCTCTGTTGTTAGTTATGGAAGCAGCAGAACTGAGGGTAAAGTTAGGGCTCACCCTCTGCCCTCTGACCAGACCACAGAGAGAGAGGCTTTGGTGAATGGATGTTTAATTTTTAAAAACCAAAAAACAAAAACAAAAATCACCCTTTCAATGGTCTTTACCTAGTTCTCAGCAAGGAAAGGATCTCAAAGCATCTTCACACCCACTGTAGTGCCTTTGAGAAGCAGCCCTGAGAAATAGGTGGGAAAAATTAAAATTCCCAACTGGCCAGAGGCTGAGGACAAGGCTCTCAGGGGGTGAGGAGATCCCGGAATCTGTGGGGGTCCATTCCCTGTGTGTCTGATGCCAATGGGATGGGCCTCAGACTCTCTATGGACCAGGCAGAGCCTTCTCGGAGGCTGTCACATGGGGTCCACCCTCTCCCCACTGGCCTCCTGCATGCAGGCTCCAGAGACCTCTTCCCGTCTCTTGGCAGGGCATCTTCATCTTCTTTCTGGTCAAGTACAAGCCTCTCAAGTACAACAACGTCTACACTTACCCCACCTGGGGCTACGGCATCGGCTGGCTCATGGCCCTGTCCTCGATGCTCTGCATCCCCCTCTGGATCTTCATCAAGGTGTGGAAGACAGAGGGGACACTGCCCGAGGTGAGAGCAGGAAGGAGGAGGGGACAAGGGCAGCCCCAAAGGGCCTGTGTGCAGGGCGGGGCCTGGCTCTGTTCTGTGAGCTGATGATCGGGGTTGAGTCCATGGGTGCCTCTCTGGGTCTCTGCTTCCTCATCTGGGCAGTGGGCATGATGAGGAAAGGTCCTCATGTGTCTCTCAGGGAGGCCGTAGCCAGCTCCTCCCTGGCAGGTGTTCAACAGGACCATGGTGGAAAGGCATCTCTGTGAGGCCTCAGGCTCAAGCCTCTTTCTCTGAGTTCGGCCTCAGTTTCCTCATCTGCAAAATGGGACAACAGCAGTCCCTAATGTACAGAGGTTTTGGGGAGGACTCACTCAGTGGGTTCATATAGGGAAAGAATTTAGACCAGGACCTAGGACAGAGAGTGACCAAGTGTTAGCTCTTTCTGTTCTACTCATGCATTAAGGGCCCCCTTCCCAGGGCAAAGGGAGAGGGTCTGACATTTGGGGACAAGACCTATTCTGTGCCTTTACTCTGCTGGGCTCTCTACATGCTACATCTGCTTTAGTCCTTGGAACAAACCAGGGTGCTGGCAACGCTTTCTGCATTTAATAGGTAGAGAAACTGAAGCTCAGAGAAACGGTCACTCAACCAAAAGTTAGCATCACACAGCCAAAAGTTAGCAGATCACATTTTTTTATTGAGTTGTAATTGGCATACATTATATTAGTTTTAGGCGTACCATATAATGATTCAATATTTGTATATATAGTAAAATGATCACCACAATAAGTCTCATTAACATCTGTCAGCATTAGTAGTTATAGAATTTTTCTTCTTTTGATGAGAACTTTTAAGATCTACTCTCTTATCAATTTTCAAATGTGCAGTCCAGTATTATTTAACTGTAGTCACCATGCTGTGCATTACATTTCTATGACTTTTCTTGTAACTGGAAGTTTGTATCTTTTGACCCCTTTCATCTATTTGCCTACCCCCCAATCTGTCCTCTATCTTTATGAGCTCAGTTTTTTGTTTGTTTTTTTATTTGTTTTGTTGTTGTTGTTTAGATTTCACATATAAGTGAAATCCAATGGTATTTGTCTTTCTCTTTCTGACTTATATCACGTAACATAAAGCCCTCAAGTCACAAATGGCAAGATTTTCTGTTTTATGGCTGTGTAATATTCCTGTGTGTGCATATCACACTTTCTTTATTCATTCATCCATCGACAGACACCTACATTACTTAGGTTACTTCCATGTCTTGGCTATTGTAAATAATGCTGTGATGAACATGGGTGTGCAGATATCTTTTCAGGTTAATGTTTTTCTTTTATTCAGATATAGATCCTGAAATGGAATAATTGGTAGATCATATGGTAGTATTATTTTTAAATTTTTTAGGAAACTCCATCCTGTTTTCCATAGGAGAAACCAAAATTTTAAAAACAATTTTATTGAACTATGTTTTACACATGATAACATTCACCCATTTGTACAGTGCAATGATTTTGTGTTAGAACATTTTCATCACCCCAGTAATACCCCTGGTGCCCATTCACAGTTAACCCTGTTCCCGCCCCCAGACAACCGGGACCCTCCTTTCTGTCACCATGGTTTTGCTGTTCTGGACACTGTCTCTCGATGGAATGGTACCGTATGTGGTCTCTTGATGGCAGACTGAATGATCACCCAAGCCGTCTTATTCCAGAGCACTCATCTGAGTACTCTCCTTTCCCACCTGCTGGCAGATCAGATGGTTTGAGTCCGTGTCTCGCTCATTTAGCAAACTGTTTGCAGTGTGCCAGACACAGTTCTAAGCCAGTTACAAACACTGAACCAGTTAGTCTTCATAGCAGTCCTGTAAGATGGAGGCTCTTATTGTCCTTGTGTCACAGATGAGGAAGCTGAAGCACCAGGAAATGCAGCAATGTGACCAAGGGCACGCGGCATCTGAGTGGTGTCGTAGGGACCCTGGAGTCTGTGCCCTCCTACCCTGAGCTTCCCTGCCTCATTCCTCTTTGGACAACATTGCAGGGCCCTATCTCTGCCCCATCGTCAAACCTCAGGGGTCTTGGGGGTTGACCTCGGTCTTCCATGACAAGGTCAGATAGAGATAGGAGTGGGGGGTTGTGCACAGACACCCGAATGCAGTTGCCCACTCAAAAGTCTACTTCACTTAGCCGGCCCACCTGCGGACCTGCCTGCTCACCCTCCTGCCCACCCACCGAGGGGGCCCGGGCTCCAGAAAAAGCCATGCATCCAGCCAGAAGGAGCAAGCCTGCTGGTGCCTCCAGAGCAAGTCGGGCTCTGTGGTTCATGCAGGGAATGTAGGTCAAAGGCAGGTGGTTGATTCTTATTGGAAACAAACATGTCTAGAGGAGAGTGGTCCTGCGACCCTAACACCTTGGCCCCTGCAGGTCCTGCCCAAATTTCCAGTGGGCCTTTTGGGATCCAGAAATACAGCGCACTGTTTCCTGGCAAGTCCTCCAGAAATTCTCTCAGGCCTAGCCTGGGAGGGAGGGAGGGAGAGGCTATACTTTGCAGAGCACCGTTCATCTCCCTAAGCTCACACACCTGCCCTCAGAGAGAGCAGGGCTCATTGAAGACAGCCGACTCTTTGGAGGTATAGTCAGACCTGGTTTCCAGGCCATCCTTACTGGGAGAACTTGTATCTGTTAGCTCACTTTCTTTCATTTCCAGAAGGTTCTGCTAACTGACAGGAAGGCTCTGAAAGGGAAAATGGGGTTAATGGTACTTGCCTCAGACAGTTGCTATGAAGATACATGTTCTGTGCTGATCTGTGGCCAGGTCAATCAATTGAAGCCTCATGATAATCCTAGAAGGCAGATACCATTGTTATCACCCTTTGACACATGGGGAAACTGAGGCACAGAGAGGTTAAGTTTCCTGCCCCATTTAACTGGTAGAACTGAGTTCACACCCAGGCCCTGGCTCCTGAGCCCATTCTCTTCAGCTCTGTGCTGTGACAAGAGCCCACTGCCATGCCCGGCACCCAAGAAGTGTTCAGCACAGGTGAGTCTGCCTGTTAACCTCACCTGGGCAACATGCGCTCAGCCTCTTAGGTGTGGCAGGATCTGAAAGAGATGACAGAACCTAGATCACAAGCAATCAACCACCCATCAGCTTCCCTCGTGAGAAGGTTCTGTTCAGAAAGGATCTCCCAAATCCTGGCCCAAGGGAATGTGGGGCATGCAGGAAGCGGGGTGTGAGACTCCAAGGCAGGGCTGTGTAGCAGGAGTTAAGAGTCCAGAGTCTACCTGTGGCCCCCACGCCCTCATCAGTACAGTGGGACAATCACCATCCCATCCGTGCCCAGCCCAGTGCCAGCCACTTTGCTAAGTGGTGCCAAGCTGTGGCCATGAGCGGTTAGTGATAGCGTTTGTATCTTCGAACTATGACCAGAGGAGCACATGGCACACACCACATATTCCCCTGGGTGGTGGCCACATGCTGGCATCCTTGTGGGAAATCTTTCCGTTTATCCAGCAATCGTTCTATAAACAGTCCTAGAGGTGCCTTAGTTCGCCTTCACAGGAGCCCTCCCAGCGGGTACTATCATCCCATTTCACAGATGAGGAGAATACAGCTCACAGAGGTTAGCTAGTGAGTGGGCACACTGATTCAGACCCCAGATGCTACAGCTCTACCAGGTGGAAGGGAGAGCACAGTAGGCCCTGATGAGAGCTCTTTTGTCCTGGTCACCTGCAATAGACCAAGTACAGGCGAGCGCTTCCACATCTCCTTACTCCTTACCAAATGCTGGGAACAGGTTTGTCTGCTGTCCCCGTTTTCCAGAGGTGGAAACTGAGACCCAGCGCTTAATTCATCTTCTAGGGCCGAGCTCTATGTGATAGAGCTAGGCCTAGACCTTGGTCTGGTGACTACAGCCGCGTCATGTCCACTGTGAGGTTGGGAGAGGCGGAGGCGAGCCCCAGGACCCTGGCAGCCACTCTCAGACAGTTCTTCTCTCCAACCACCTAGAAATTCCGGAAGTTGACGATCCCTAGTGCTGATCTGAAAATGCGGGGCAAGCTTGGGGCAGGCCCACGGACGGTGATGGTTAATGACTGTGACGCCAAACTCAAGGGCGATGGGACCATTGCAGCCATCACAGAGACGGAGACTCACTTCTGAGCGTCCACCTGCCACCTCGGATGCTTCTGCCTCCTCCTCCCCCGTGTGTACAAATGAATACGTGAAACACGTACTTCACCTAATGGTAGAGGTTTGCTCATTTTGCACAGGACTTATTAACAAGTTAATTTTAAGGTGGCCGTGTACACTCTGGTTTAAAGTCACATTTCCTTCTTCACCCCCAATTATCATGTAAGTAGCATTACAAAGAGATAATACTGTTCAGGGACTAGCAGGATCTTCTTGTGCGAGGACAGGTTTAACCAGTGTGGTCGAGGGGTTAGAAAGAAATGTATTATACAGTCAAACTTTTATACTTGGGCTGTGGGCAGGGTGGGTGGGAGCGATACCTGCCCTCCTCTGTGAGCCTTTTAATCAACCAGCCCATGTCCCCTGTTTGCCCCTGATTGTTGCAGCCACCCCTCCACACCACCCTGGAAGCGGGGCAGGAGGCTTTTCCTTGAAATCCTCCCTTTCCCATCCCAAGCCTCTTCGCAGTGGGTTTGCAGACAGCAGGGCTATCAGAGGAGAGAAAGTCCCACCAGACCCAGGGCTGGTGGGCTGCAGGTGCCCGTCTGTCCTGATCCCACTAAGTGACTGTGGGCACCCCTTCCACGCCCTGGGCCTCAGTGTCCCCATCTCCCAAGTGGGAAGGGCTAAATCAGGTGACTTCAGGATCCTCCCACATCTCCTGGGGACGCTCAGTGCATGCCTTGTTGACTTGTAGACCTGCTGTTCCTCTCCGACTCTTCCGAAGCCTCGCAGGCAGTCCTCCCTGCACCCACCCCCCACCTGCTTCTTTTAAATCAAGTTTATCATGGAAACGATGTAGTGGCAATATGTGTTTTCCCCAAAACTCGAGTTCGATTTCTTCCAGGAGCAGTCTGTCCCCTGGAGACCAGCCTGCTCTGGCCCTCAGCTCCGCCTCTCCCTCCTCTGGGGGGCTGGTTTGCAGGCTTAGGAAGCAGCCTCTGTTCTGCTGGGAGCTGCGTTTGTAGGACCTTCCACCAGCCTCTCAGGGGGAGGAACTGCAGGCAGGCCTGGGACCGGGTTTCACCCTCTGGTCCCCTCTTCATGCCCCTGCCCCGTCTTCTCCCACCGGTTCTCCCAGGCCTTCCCCTGTCCTCGGCCACACTGACACCTCTCAATTCCCTCCCCATCCTTCCTGTCACCAGAAGAACCTTCGAATCTTTGTGGAAGCTTCTTCTCTACCCTTTTTGGGGGAGCCATCCTACCTGCTTCTCTTCCCAGGGCGCTGAAGAAGCCTCGACACTTACTGGAGGGGAGACCCAGGCTCCATGCCCCTGCTCAGTGCAGACCTGAAGCCTGGGGTGAGGCCTGCGCTCCAGACCTCTCTGGCTCATCTTTTTCTTCTTCAGTTGTATTTGACATCAGGCTTCTGCCTTGGATTTTGAGTTATTTGGGGACAGGGAGGGTGCATTCTTTGTCCTTTCCCTTATGTTCCCAATTTTGGTGGAAATGCAAGCTTTCTCCAACCCGAGGCTGTCGTGTTTCCTATAACGAACCTGTGTATTTGATTCACTCGAAAGTTCCCAAACTTCCAACCTCTCTGCTCTGGGCAGCCCTCGTCCGGAAGTCGAGTTCGCTGGGAGGGGCACCCAGCATCCCCCGGGGCCAGTCAGGATGCCTGGTCTCGGTCCTCCCTTTGCGTACGTAGGCCAGGCCTGCCTGGCCTCTCCCTGAGCTGTTGGATCTGGTGGGCCCAGGAAATGGACCCAGGAAGACTGGAGTGCGGTTGAGCCCCTCACTTGTTTCCATCCTCGTCTGCTTTTCTCCCAACAGGTCCTGGGGAGGGCGTCTCCCCACTGCTGCTGCTACGGGTTCTCCCCCCCACAGCTCCCACAGACGCTCGGCCCCCATGGCCTCTCCTGGGACATACCGCTCTGTACATACATGTGGCACTTACCATTTTACCCACTTAACACTACTAATGGGGCAGGGCAGAGGGAGGGCCTTTTTTCTTGTTGTTTTTTTTGTTGTTGTTGTTTTGTTTTTGTTTAGTGGACATTTTTTTTTAATTTCCCACTAGTATTTGGGTAACTTTGAGGGGTGGGAAGGGAAATGTGGGGGTGGGGAACTATCATTGTGGTGACTTTTTTTGATATTCATTAGAAACAATACATCCTTTCTGAGATATTTACAGTATTATTAAAAATGAAAAAGGTTGTACTGTTTTGCACAATGAACGTTTTTATTGGGTATTCAAAGGGCAAACAATTGTCTGCTTACTCATTTTTAAAAATTAAAGGAATGAACAAACTATACGCGCTGTTTCCAGGAGAGTGGTGTTCATTGGGTATTTCTTCCTGTTTTGTATTACCTCCATGACATGCCTGCAGAAGCATCTTGGTTCCACATTTGGAGACTGCAGACCCAACTCGGGATTACAAATTAGAAACACTCAGGGTATTTAAGGAGCTCACACTCCCTTTCATGTGTCTGTCATGGATTGAATGTCTTCTGTGTGCTACAGGCTTTACAAGTTATCTCTCTAATCCTCACAACAACCCATAAAGTAGGACCTTTCCCCACTTTATTTACTGTGTCTCCCATTTGACATATAGGGGAAATTGAGGCTCAGAGAAGTCAAGCCATTTGCCCAGAGTCACACAGCTAGTAAATAGCAGCACCAGAAAGAGAAGTCAGGTCTGTCTGACCTCAAAGCCCAGTCTCTTAATCATGGCACCTTATTGTATCTCCTGCTACAAGGCCCCAGAGAAGGCAATAACCACCTCACAATGGCAACAATAGCTGCCACAAAGCCCATGCATCTGTCCTAGTAGGTGGATGTGCATGTGTGAGACATGCAAGGTGTGGAAAGAGGTGAGGACTTGGCACATGAAGCTCTAGGTTCTGCCCTTGCTAGCCTCAGTTTTCTCATCTCTAAAATGATAGCAGCTCCTATTTCAAACTCAGGGTGAGTATGAAGATCCTGTGAGCTCTGAATGCACATTGAAGGTACAGCTCTGTGTGCACATTGGTTATTATTCTGAATGAACAGTGCCTAAGCTCTAAAAGTTAGGCGTTCTCAGACTTAGACAAAATCTCTGAATGTGTGTCTGATATTTCCAAACAGTGGCTCAAGACCACGGAGCATAATTGTCCCGCCAGCCCATGGTACAGTAAGACACACAGTGTCTGCTCACTCCTGTCTAGTCGAGTCTTTTGCTTAAACTTCTGATCTTGGGATCTATCTGATCATGTCTTGGCCTCACCCTCTCTGAGGTGGTAACATCTGTTCACAGGGAAAGCGTCCCACAGAGTTCCAGAATTCAGAAAATCTCTGTGATCTCCAGAGGGTCCCTGAGTACTTCATAACTTCATAGAGCCACAGGGACTCATGCAGTCACCTGTCCCCGGCCACACTTGTGTCTAAAAGTATGTGTTCAGCAGTTGTCAGCAGCAAGACACAAAGAAGCTGGGTCATGAAAATGTGGGTCTCCCTTATTTCCAGGAAGACGGTTGAGTTTATAGAGTTGGTTACATGAGGCATTAATTTCTCCAGTTGACTCTGCTAGTGACCTCTGTTGGCCAGGTGTGACTCTGCATCCTAGTTCTATTAGGCACTGAAAATAACCAGAGGACAGGGAGCTTTGGAAGTGAAGTCAAAGCTTACTTCAAGCCTAAGAAAGTTTCCTCTGGGATAAAGGAGAGGATCAGGCTCCAAAGAACTGGCACTTTCTGCTGAGAGCTGCAAATTTTGGAAAATAGAGTCATGTACTCAGCAGACATTTACTGAGTACCTACTGTGTTCCATGCCTGAATCTAAGATAGGGAATATTGAATCAAGTGGAAGAGGCCTTTTCCTTGAATGTTCTTGCTCTTCTTAATCAAGAGGACAGGTGTCCACACTCCTCTGGACAGGGGTAAGTGCATGGGGAGAAGCTGTTCTCCCTTCCTGTTCTCAGCCTCCAGTTTGAGCTCTGCAGTGTGGCATTGGGCAAGTCTGCCCACTTCTCTGGACCTCAGCTTAGCCATCAGGAAACTGGTGAAGAAAATCAGGCCTAGAGAGGGGACACAGCTGGCTCAGGACTCCCCTAAAAGTCCTCTGCACCCCTGTCTCACATTCAGTGCCCTGCACCATCTCAGGCTGTTAAAAATTAAGTGAGCCTTTGGCCTAGGTACCTAGTTACCCATTAGGGAGCAAGGTCTTTGTTGCCAACTATTGGCCTTCTCTACCTCTCACTTTTGAATAAGGTCCACTTTGAGTGATACCATGCACTGCTGTCAGTGCTTCCAGGCTAGCTCAAGTGTCAGAACCACACCCATGAGAAAGTACAGGGCAGAACATGCCAGGGACCAAGTGCTCAGGGAGCGCCAAGAGTAGCACCAATAACTTTATTGAGCACCTACTATGGTCTGGGAGTCATGCCTGTATTACATCATCAGCAGTTGTCAGCATCAGAGGCTCACAACAAATCTAAAAGGTGTTAACTAAAGTTTAGAGACTAAGCAAGTTACCCAAAGAAATACCAGATATCCCTCTTGGAAGATGGAGAAGGTGGATAGGACCAGGTTTGCTGGGTCTAAAGATAGCTCATATACCCAATCACCTGACCAAGAAAGTGGCACTGGAGCTGCACCTCAGAACAGCTGGACTTCAACGCAAGGACCATCCCACCCCAGAGCCCTGGGTTTTTTCTCTAAACTAGGCACGTTGGCTCGGGTCTCTAGCAGGGAAGCATGTGCCCACGGCCTCTCCTCCCCTCATCACCCACCTCCTACCCAGTCAGAATGGGCTCTGGTGACCGCAAATTAGCCACCAGGTGGCGCTGTTGTTAAACCAAACCCTTCGCTGTAGTCCACTCTCTTCTAGGGTCTGGAACTGGGACAGAAAGTTAAGACTAGAGAGTCCAGAGACCCCACTCCTGATGTGCAGATGGACAAAGAAGCCACCCTTGACAAGGCAGAAAGTACCCTTCTCACGCAGTGCCATGCCTAGCCCCTCTGTGCAGCACTACCCCAACACCCTGATAACACCTGCGTTCAATTCTCGACTCCCCCACTCACTGGTGACCTTAGACAAGTGACTTTGCCTCTCTGACTACAGGCTCCTCATCTGTGCAAGTGGACAGAATAAGGCCCTTGCAGGAATACTGAGAGGAGTAAATGAGACAATGGTGTGTGCCCAAAGTGTCCAGCACATAGAATGAGGTTCTCGTTACATGTTACTCTTCTCAGGACCAAAGACAGAGAAGGGCCCCAGCCAGGGTCAGGAGACCCACCTCCTCATTATGAACTCTCTGTATGCCTTGGACAAAGTCATTCTGCCTCCCTGGGCCTCAGCTGCTGAAGTGCAAATGATGATTATCTCTGAGTGGAAAGGTTTGGGCTGATTTCTATTTTATTTTTCCTTTTTTTCTATACCATGTAATTTTTCTTTAAAAAAGAACATCTATTGCTTTTATATTCCCAAAAATGAAATCAATAAAGCTATTTTTAAAATTCTCTTCTCACCACTGAGAGATTGGTTACAAATGAAGGCTCACAGGGAATGAAAATTGATTTCATATAGTTGGAGAGAAGACAGAGGAGAGAGAGAGAGAGAGAGAGAGAGTGGGAGAGAAGTTGCCACTATAAACATTCCTTCAGTTTCCTGGTTTCAGCTTCCCCTGGGGAATCTGGATGATCCATGAGCTGAGCTCAGGATGGAGAAGCCAATGGAGCAGGACCCCTCATCTGGGTCATATTATTCTCCACAACATTTATGGGTATTTCAGCAGTTTCCAGCTTATTGCAGGCAGCTTGCTGCAGCTGTTTGAGTAGAGAAGGAAGTAAACACGCAAGGCAGACCGCCTTTGTTGAGGGCTGAGTTTGTGCTAATTACTGCCACCACTTGTACCTCATTAACCCCCCTTCCCCACACAGTCCCCTAGAGGGAGCTGGGGCTATTAGTCTAATTCACCGATGAAGAAACTAAGGTGTGCACTTGTGTATCTGACTGCCTTCTGGATATCTTTTTTTTTTTAGGATGTCTATTGGGGCATCTCAAATTCAGTTTTGCCAGTTAACTTCATCTCTTCCAAATCCAGTGCCCACTGATCCTTTCCTTCCTATCTCATAAATGATACCATCATCCACCCACTCCCTTCATACAGTAGATGTTGACTGAGCACTCGCTGTGACCCCATGGAGCTTACTTCCCAATGGGAGGACAAGACAATGGACTTTTTAGAAATTAAAAAGACGTAGTTCTGGTATAGCAGAGGGTACATGATCTGGCTAAAAATAAAGCGGGACAGAAATATAGGGAGGGCCATGGAGTATGTGGTGGGGTTGAAATTTTAAGTACAGTGGTCCGAGGAGGTAAGGGAATGAGCTTGTAGCTGTTTGGCAAAGAGCATTCCAGGCAGAAAAAACAGCATGTGCAAAGGCCCTGAGGTGAAAGCTTGTCTGCTGTGAACTCAGAGCAGCATGGAGGCCAGAGTGGCTGAAGCAAGGTGAGCAAGGGGAGAGTGGAGAAGGTGAGGTGAGAGAGGTGGCAGGCAGATCACGAAGGACCTGGAAGGCTGATGCAGATGAAGAAAGATGAGGTGAGATGAGAAACCACAGGAGGGCTTTGAGCAGAAGAGGGATGCAACCCAATTTCTATTTTAACAAGACTGCTCTGGCTGCCATGGAGGGTTTGGGTGGAAGCAGAGAAACCTGTGAGCATGCTGCTGTAATCCAAGTGAAAGATGATGGTGACTGAACCAGAGAAAGAGAAGGGGAAACGTAATCAGGTTCTGGAAATATGTAGAAGGTGGACTGATAGAATTTCCTGGTGAATTGAAGGTGGAGTGTGAGAAGAGTCAAAGAGGACTGAGGTGTGGGACCAACTGACCAAGTGAGAAATCCTTTTAACTCCCCACATTTGATTAATCAGTGAGTCCCCTTGATTCTTCCTTCAGGGGTCCTCTCAATTCCACTTACTTCCCTCCATCCCGGACACTGAGAGGGACCATCTGCCATCACCTGGATTTCTGCTTTGGCTCGGCTCGGGCTGCGTGCCCCTCCCCACTCCTCTAATGCATTCTCCTCTTGTGATAGGCATTCCGCACCTGTTAGTGCTCCTGGCTGGGTAGACCTCAGCCAGAGAACTTCCCACCTCACTCACCTCCTGCCTTCAGGGAGCTTTCCTTCTGCCGAGTTCCCACTCCAAAAGGAAGTCAGGGCTGCATGGTACCAACAGGAGAGGGAATGATGTTGAGTCGCCAAAAACCCCCACAAAGTCCTCCCCCCAGCCATGCCCATTTGCCAGTCCATGATAAGCAGGCATCATTCAGAGGGGAAGAGGGTGGTGGCCCCAGCGTTGGTGGGGAAGGCTTCCTGGAACCAGTGGAGGGCGCTGGGCCTTTGAAGAAGCTCAAAGCTTAGTGATTTCAAGTGGGAGCTTTGGCATCTCACAGAAGTGGTTTTGAATGCTGGCTCCACCACTTAGGCCATCTGGGTGACCTTGAGCGAGTCCCTTCACCTCCCGAGCCTTAATTTGCCCCATCTGCAAATTGGGACCAGTAACCCTTAGGCATTAAGATTTTTTGCAAGACCTGGGAGTTCCATTAAGGGATTGGCTCAATCTAGAATAATGTCTCCTATGACCTCATGGTCCCCCGCCCCCCAGAAAGAATAGGCACAGCATTGGAGTCAAATTGGATTCCCATCCTAGCTCAGCCACTTATCAGACAGGTGAACTGGGGCAAATGTTCCATCTTTCAAAGCCCCTGTCTCCTCCCCTGCAAAATGGAGCCCACTTCTCACAAAAGGAGCAGCAGTTGTGCACCCAGCACATCATAGATGCCCAGCCAAGGTGCTCAAGAGTTTGGACTTCACCCTGGAAGCAGCTGGACCCCACTGCCTGAACAGCCCGCTTCCTGGGCTGGGGCAGCTGCAGTCCCCGTGGCCTGCTTTTATGTCCAAGCCACAGTGGGCTCCGCAGAACTCGCAGAGCCCCTGGGCGAGGACAAAGAGCTGTTGTTCCCGCGGATCTAAAATTGCCTCCCTCTGATTGCTGCTATACAAACCCAAGCGGCTGCTCCCTCGCTTCCCCCATCCAGTTGGGTCTATTTCAAGAACATGCTGATTAGCGCTGATTGCGCCTTGATTATGGCGAGTGCATCACCCAGCCCCCTCCCCAGGCTCCCAATCCAACCATGGCCCCCACAGCACCCCAGGGCCACCGGGCGCGTGGGTGTGCAGCACATTGGGGCTGGGTCCTCATTCTGCCTCTGCCGCTGGTAGGATCTGGGCAGGCCACCTCCCCTCTCCCCAGACTGTTACCTCCACTGCAGAATTCTTCTGTGCTCAAGAAGGCATCTGACAAAATAGTGCCAAGGGAAATGTGGCTCTAATGGTGGGCATCGTGGTAGGTCATGAGGGGAAGCAACTTTTCATAACACCCACTCCATCACACACATTCATGTGGACGGACACATGTGCACATACACAAAAACATGTGTGCACATAGACACACTCAGAGGAATGGCTCCTGCCTCTGCCTGTACGTGAGGCTGACCTTGGAGCATGGGAGTGAACTTTATAATCAGAGCTTCCCAGTTGTCTTGGGCACATTGTCATGTGCAAGCACCACAACCAGTTTTTGAGGCACCTATTTTGTGCCTCACAATATGTGTGCAGGTGAGGAACTTAAGGCTAATGGAGGTGATGTGACTTGCCCAGCATCACCCAACTAAGGAATAGTGAAGTCAGGATTTGATCCAAGGTCAATTCAAGGGCAAAACCTGTGCTTCCCATCGTCCTGCAGCCCGCTCGGGCTTCTTCACCAGGGTGAAGGAAAACCATAAATGGGGGCAGTGTATTGGCCATCTAAGGCTAGTTATTTCTAATCTGCCAGTCCTGTGTGATCCTGGGAAAGGTTTTCCCCTCCCAGGGCCGTTTCTTCCTCTGTAAAGTGTGGGGTTGACTCAGCATACCTCAAACTCTAGGCCATTGCCCATGGTGGACTGGCTGATTCTTGGAATAACCTGGAAGCACATTTTAAAATTAAGCATCTGGATCCTAACCTTAGAGGTCTGAAACCAGATGGTCTGGGATGGGACTAGGAACTAGTGTTTTATGATACTCCCCAGGTGAGGATCAGTGGTTTTGTCTGACATCAGTCAACTCTGGCCCCAAACCTCCTCATGCAGCACCCCCTAGATCCATTCATTCTTCAAGACTTATCTGTTCTACTCTCGAATGCGCCTCCAATCCACCCCACTCTCTGCATCCCCATTGCTACCCATCATCTCGTGCCTGGACCACTGCAGCACTCTCCTCCCTGGGCTTCCTGCTGCCGTTCTGACGCCTTCGGTTCATTTTCTTACTTTATTTTCTGTAGATGAATGCGTTTAATCAAGTCATGTCCAGAATTCATTTTTCATCTGAGTGACTGATTGATTGATTGATTCCTAATACCATCACATGGGGGATGGGGGTGGAGGATAGGGTTTCAACATATTAATTTTATTTTGTTTAAATTATAACCCACCTCTGTCCCTTGGCAACCATCAGTTTGTTCTATATGTCTGTGGGTCTGTTTATGTGTTGTTTAGTTTAGTTTAGTTTATTATTAGTTTTTTTTTAGATTTCACATATAACTGAGGTCATATGGTATTTGTCTTTCTGTCTGACTTATTTCACTTAGCATAATACCCTCTAGGTCCATCCATGTTGTCACAAATGGCAAGATTCCATCCTTTTTTATGCCTAATATTCCATTGTATGTATGTGTTACATCTTCTTTATCCACCCATCTGTTGATAGACATTTAAGTTGCTTTCATGTTTGGCTATTACTAGTAATGCTGCTGTGAACATAGGGATGCATATATCTTTTCAGATTAGTGTTTTTGTTTTCTTCAGCTAAATACCCAGAAATGGAATTGCTGGAGTATTTTGGCAGCTCACCTTTTAATTTTTTGAGGGACCTCCATACTGTTTTCCATAGTGACTGCTCCAATCTGCAATCCTACCAATAGTCTGCCAGGGTTCTCTTTTCTCCACATTCTTGTCAGCTCTCGTTATTGATTTATTGGTGATAGCCATTCTGACAGGTATGAGGTGATATCTCATGGTGGTTTTAATTTGCATTTCCCTGATGATTAGTGATGGTAAGCATCTTTTCATATGTCTGTTGGCCATCTGTATGTCCCCTTTGGAGAAATGTTTATTCAAGTCCTCTGCCCACTTTTAATTGGATTATTTGGTTTTATTTGATGTTATATTGCATGAGTTCTTTATATATTTTGGATAGTAACCCTTTATCAGAAGAATCACTTGCGATTTGACTCTTCATTTTGTTGATGATTTCCCTTGCTAGTCCATTTTCTACACAACAGATCGAAGGATCTTAAAATGTGAATGTGAACACCAGAACTCCCCCTACCCTACCCCAGTGTTTGATTTTCTAGATGACCCATCAGAGGGAGAAGGGTCTCCACAATTAGACTCCCAAGGCCCCTTCAGACCCATCATCATCACAGCCTTCCCAATGCCTCAGCCAGCTTGGGATGCTTTAGCCTACTGCTACACACGAGAAGCGGATCTCAGGAAAGTGAGGCCCTAAGTCTGCAGAACATCTAGCAAGGCCAGGGCTTGAACTCAGCTGTGTTGCCCCTCAAGACTTGTCTCCCTCCATTGCCCTATACTGAGCTTCAGTTCTGGGGACCCTCATAGGGACGGCTTGGGGTTTCCAAGGCCCGTGCTTGAGATGTAGGAGATAGGCGGGATGTTTGCCCAGATTCTGGGATCCTTCAGACCTCTCCAGCCCCCACCCACCCATCCCTTGTTGCTAGGAAACAGCTGTTCAGGGCTCAGGGTACAGGGAAAGGTTGAGCAACTGGCTCTGTCCTTCACAAGGCCAGTGGAAGCTATTCCCAGGCCAAACCCAGTGAAACTCTGAGCCTCAGAGATGTGTAAGGACTTGCCCAAGGCCACTAGAGATAAAGGTTAACACATCCTAACACCAAAATGTCAGAGCTGGCAGGACCCTTAGAAAGCTGGCTCATAAAGATCATGGGCGCTATAGTCTTCAATTCCTGAGCTAGGGCAGACATTGCTAATCGATGACCGGTGAGCCCAGGCTTAGCCTCTGAATTCCGAACACAGTGGTCAGGCAATTCTAGCAGTGGTTCAAAGCTGGCATGCAAGAAAAATTCATTTATTATCTCTTATCTGCTCTAACCCTCTCACAGACAGGGAAACTGAGGCCTAGAGAACTGTGGCAGAATGAAATACCCATGGGGCCTGGGAGTCAGGTAACCTCTTGCTGTGTGGCCATGAGTAAACCCTTCAGCTCTCTGAACCACAGACTATGTGTGTAAAGTGATTTTGATGATGGCAAGCTCTCCCTGTGAAAACGAAATGGGGGAGTGGGTGAAGCGCTCCATGGGGTGCCAGACACTGAGGTGGCACTCAAGGAACTTCTACTGCTTCCTTCCCTTCTTGTTTGGCAATAGCCAGGCTGACACTTAGGCGTCTCCTATCCCCAAGACACACCTTCTCCATTTCTGACTTTGCCGGAAACAGACGCTTCTGGGGCAGATGTTTGCCCAACAAATGGTTTAAGTGTGAGGGGAGGAGGAAGGGGCAGAACTGGAGCTTACCAGGGCCCTGGTGTGACTGGAGGAGGAAGGAAAAGATAGTCACCCACAGGCAGGTATTAGTCTGAGGAGAGGGAATGGTTGCCTGGCAACTGCTTGGTCCACCTAAGTATCTGGCTGGATGTGTGAGGTTTGGAGTCAGCCACCTGTCTCTCCTCAGCTTCTTCATTCTCTCCCATTCCTCAGACCCAGACTCCACCCCCAGCTCGGCCTCATCATGGCTGCTGGAAGAGGGCCCAGCAAGGGCTGCTCCTCCATACACCACACACACACATGTACATACACGCCACACACGCACACACACACGCATACCAAACATGCCACATGCACACCACACGCGCCACACACGCACATGCACACCAAACACACCACACACACATCACACATGCCACACACACACATACATGCACACCACACACGCCATGCATGCATGCATACATGCACACCACACGTGCACATGTACACGGACACCACAATGCCACATACACACGTACATGCACACCACACATGCCATGCACACCACACATGCCACACATGTACACCGCATGCCACATGCACACACGCACGCACACCACACACTCCATGTATGCACACATACATGCACACCACAACCATTCACACATGCATGCATGCATGCACACCACACACATACACACTACGCATACCACACATGCATGTGCATGCCACACATACCGCACATGCATGTACACACATACATACCACACCCACCACATGCACCATGCATGCATGCATACACACTCCCCATGCACACCATGCACGCACACACACACCACACATGCACATACACACCACACACATGCACACATACCACACACGCACGTGCACACACACATGCTGATTTTTCCTGAGGAGCTGTTTGGCTTTTTTCTTCACCTGAAATGTTTTCATTGTCTCCCTGGTCTTCTCACCTCAAATACGGCCATTCCTGGAACACAGCAGGTTTTGATGTTGGCAGAAACCACCAGGGCTTCAGGAGTGAGCTGAGGCCAGCAGTGCGGGGTCCTGTAAATGCCCCGTGTCTGGGAGTAGGTGAACAGTCATGGAGACCAGGTATCAGGGGCCCCCAGTGCTCAACTCTGCTCAGTCCCAGGGCTTGGTGGCCTTGTGTCATCTGCAAGGTGGGGCCCAATGCCTCCTCACAGGGGAGGGAGGGGCTCCCTGGCCCTGGACTAGTGGCTCTCTCTGCCCAGCCTCTCTGGTTGCACTGCTTCTTGTTGCTTGTAGCTTGGACAAAGGACTGTGTGACCCTAAGCAAGTTGCTAAACCTCTCTGAACCTCCCTTTTCCCATTTAAAATGGGGAAATGGACTATAATTCTGGTTCATCCATCCATTGCAAGGATTCTTAATGAGGAATGCCAAGCTCCTGGCCCATAGTGGGTGCGTCATCCACGGCAGAGTTTTCACAGCTGTCTGAGGTATGTACAGTTCTTGTGAATGTTTAGATAGAAACCGCCTGCTGTAGCGACTCCCCCACTGATCTCCAGGACCCGCTGAGCCATCCCCTTGTTCCTGCTCAGACAGGCATGCTGAAATCTCTCAGGCAGGTCTCCTTGGCACTAACAGCACCTGGCATGTGCTTTCCTCAGCAGAAGCAAAGAGGGAGGGTCATCCCAGGGTCCCTGGCTCCCCTATGGCTGCAGGCAAGCCCACTTATCCAGTCCCACTGGGCCGTGGAGGAGGGGCCCTTGGAGGCTGAGAGAGAGGAAACGAGCCCCAAATTGGGTCAGCCCTTCCCTGGACACTAACCCATTTCTACTCCCTCCTGCCCACAGGCCCGCCGGCCACAGGACTGTCATCTTGCATTCATTCCTCTCCTGCTGGCCACTTTGACCCCATTTTTTTACCTCTTGCCGGAGCAGGGAGAAGGTGGTTTGAACAACTCAAGCACAGGACCTTGGGGCTGCAGGGAGGGTCTGACGGTTCGTGCTAGGTGTTCCAGGAAGGTTTGTCACCCATGTGTTTCAGCTTTATTTTGAGAAGGGATTATGGGAGTCCAGGGGCAGTGTCGTGGTCAAATAATACACAGCCGCCAGATGTGGGTTCTAAACCCAACTCCCCCACTGCTGGGCCATGTGTTCTTGTGAAATTGGCTTCATTTCTCCCGAGCCTGTTTCTTCATCCATAAAATGGGTTGTTGCAAAGGTTAACTGAGATGATATCTATAAAAATCCTTACTTGGGGCTTGCTGAGAGGAATGATCCATGAACAGTAGCTGTGATTCTAATGGCACGAAAGCTAAGAGGCCCGGCTTGGGGATGGGCCAGACCTGGGCTGGATGCCTGGCTGTGTTCCTAAGAGTCTTGTGATTTGGGACAAGTGGCTTCACTTCTCTCAGACTCTGTTCTTCATCTGTAAAATGGAGACGCTCACCTGTTAGGCCCATGAGGGTCACAGGCAATGATGTTAGTGATGGAGCCTCATGAAGCTATTCACTACGTGTTTTCTGAGCACTTCCCAGGCACAGCACTGGGGTCTGGGCAGAGAAGAAGACGCTGGGCTCTGGGCCCCAGAGACAGAGCTTGCAGACAAATGCATGAACAGCCTCAGTGCAGGTGACCTCCCCTCCACCTACCATGACCCCGTGTTGGGAAACCTGGCTTAGCCCGATCCCTTTGCTTTTCAGAAGGGTCTGAAGGAAGGTGATTGGCTCCAAGCCACCCAGCTAGGGAGGGAGACCACGTGCTCCAGTATACCACGCTGCCTCCTGGTGGCACCTACCTGCTTCAACGAGCCTTGACCCCTTCCAGGGTGGGCAGAGAGGAGCAGGCCTTAGGCTTCCAGGGGGCAGTGCACTCAGAAGTGATCCGTGGGTACTTGTGCTTGGCCACAGCGGCCATGTGGATCATATGCCCTTACACTAACTTCTCCTCCTTCTAGGTCTCACTCTCCCTGCTCCCCAAATCCCACACCCTGCATTTCCTTTCACACAAATCACCTCACGCAAATCTTTGCCTCAGATTTGGAGTTCAGGAGAGCCCGCGCCTGGCTCAGCAGCCTGGGTCATGCCCTGACTCTGCCATCCACACACAATGTGGCCTTGTTCAGGGTGATGCCCCCCGTGGGTCTTAGTTTCTTCATCGGCTCCATGGTGGCTCCTTTGGGGCAGTGACCTGTGGCAGTGAATGGTGCAGGTATTGGAAGGAAGTCTGGGTGTTCTTTGAGCGACCTCACCCTCCACTTTTCCTCTCCTCCCTGCACTCCTCAGGGCCTCTGTGTCTCCCGACCTCAGTCTGTCTCCCTCGCTCACTCTCCATGGTCTTCTCCTGCCATCTGCCTCTGTTTCACCCAGCATGGTGTGTGATGTCTCAGATAACACAGGAGCAAGAGTCTGTCCACATGCAGATTCACAGGTGCATATGCACACCCTGGAAATGTCCTGAACCCACGTGAACACAAGTACAAGTACACATGCAGGGGTGTTCAAGCCCACTGTGCCAGTACCTATGTGTGCAGGTTTTCCCAACCTCTGGACTGCAGCCTCAGAGTTCTCACACACTCCAGCTACCAGCAGGCAGAGAGGCTCAAGGTGCCGATGGCCTGAGAGGGTGGCCCTCAGGTCACTTGTCTGCACAGTAGACCTAGCCGGACAGTCCCAGGGAGAGCAGTTGGGAATACAAAGAGACAGAGGGGCTCTGGCAGGGGTAGAGTGTAAGGGTGGGTAAGGAGGAGGAAGGAAGAAAAGAACTCAGTTACTGGTACCACAACTTTCACAGATGTCATCTTCTCTTGTCCCCGCAACAACCATGGGGTAGGGATTATAAGCCCACTTTACAGGTGGGTAGTGGAGTGTGACAGAGAAAGGGGGACTCATATAGACTCTGAAGTTCAAATCCTGCATCCACCGCTCACAAACTATGGGTAAGGGCCTAATGCCTCTGAGTGTCAGTATTCTCATCTGTAAAATGGGGCTAATGATTCCTACTTCTCAGGATTCCAGTGGATGTCAGGGAGGAAAAATGCATGCAAAATGCCTTTATGCCTGGTATTTGGCATAGGGGAAATGCTTGTAAATGAGGGTTATGATTGCAACTAGAGTGACACAGATTCCACTCCCTTCTCTCATTCCTGTCCCCTTGGTGACACTTGTCAGCCCCCTGCCCTTGGCAACCTAAAGTGGAAGGCAGCATTTCCAGAGGCCTCAGCCTTGTCCTCCCACAAGTACACTCACCGCTTGAAAGCAGAGCCTTGGGGAAGGCAGTTAAGGTCACAGGAGCCCCCTTCTCAGCCTCTCGGAGACAAAAATAAAACATGTAGCTAGCTGTCAGAAGCATTATGGAACTGTCAAAGGTATATGAAATCACTCCCAGGAATTATTAATAAGTCACGGGCCTAACTGTTCAGTGACAGCATAAAAATGACAGATGTTTATGGAGGTATAAAAAGTTAGAGAGAGAGAGAGAGAGAGAGAGAGAGAGAGAGAGAGAGAAAGCTGTGGGAATAGTTTCCTGTGAGGTTCCAGAACCAGGAGCCAAGGGTGGTGCATAGAGTTTCAGGACCATGGAAAGCGACGCGACAATATTCAGAGGGAGGGGGCTTGCGGCCACCGGGCTCTCTCATCTGGAGGGCCGCAGCCTCAGCGGTCTGCACCTCCAGGCCAGTGGCTTCCTGCTCCAACTGCATTGCCTTTGCCTAAGCCACGGCCAGAGCTGACGGCCCTGCCAGCTTCAGCCTCGTCTCCCTTGACTCCAGCTCACTGTGGAAATCACTGAGCCCAGTGACCCCATCACTGCAGGAGAGGCTGGAGTGCATCCTGATGATAATTGTCTTTATCTGAGCAATTCAAGGTAACTAATCAGTACTATGATTCTGGCAGCTGTGACTGCTAATGGAGTCAGAAACTGTCAAACTGAAGGTAATAATTGTCTCCTTTAAAAAAAAACACTAGTAAATTAGCATAATCAGGGCACAAATGGGACAGTATTCCTAACTTAACATATGGAAATGAATATGAATTGTGCCTTCAGGGTCTCTGGGAGAGATATCCCAGCCATCAGTAGTTGTGGTCAGCAGCTCAGAAGGAAGGAAATGTTTGTGTTGTGTGTTGCATTCAGGGGTGTGGTTGTATGAGTGTCCCCAGGAGATATTATTTTATGTAAAATGCATTCCATTTTCAAGACAGTGGTGCTCATTATGGCATTTTTCCAATTTACTCTTTGATATATATTTGAAACCAGAATTTTTTCTTGGCCAACAGAAAGTAAAAAAATTCGTAGAGTGTGCTCCCCACCCCCCTACCCCTCAACCTCTTCCCACTCCCACAGAAGTCTGACCTCTATGCTTCAGTGTAAGGAGAGGGCACATTCTAAGTTAAATATGTCTGGTAAGAGTCCCTGTGGGGCTCTGAGAATTGAAAACAATCATCTCTCACATCTCTCAAAGCCATCGCTCAAATCATGGTAGACAATGGCTGGCTGAGCTGTGTGCTCTTCAGATGGGTGTGCACAGGGAGAGTGGAAGCAAGGCACAAAATGACCCCAGTGTCACAGGCCCTTACACAGAGCTTCCTGAGTGCTGGGCATTGACCAAGACTGTATATACATTCACTTAATCCTTCCCACAACTCTGTAAGGCAAGTCCCATTATCACCCCCATTGTAAAGAGGAAGGAACTGAGACACAAAATGGTTAATTTAATAACTTGCCCAAAGTCATCCTGCTCATGAGTTCCAGCGCCGGGATTTGAATGCAGACAGCCTAAAGCCAGAGTTCATACTCTTAAATCTCAATCTAAAATAGGAGAGTTGTGTTTGATGAAGTCAAGCATCCATAATACAGGCCAGTCAGGGAACAGAAGGGAAGCAGGCGCTGAGTCTGGCACTGTGGCCACCAAGGGAAGCAAGGTGTGTCCCTCCTTGTCAGCTATGCCTCTACATAGTTAGATGGCTTGAGACCCATCTGCATGACAATAAAGTGGTTCATCTCAGGCTCCACAGCTAGAAAGGGGCAGAGCCAGGACTCAAAGCCCAGATGGAACTGTCTTGGATAAGGTGCCTGAGCTCTCTGTGCCTCAGTTTCCTCATCTGTAACAAGGGAACAAGGTTGGCTTCATGGTTCTCTTCTGCCACAGTCTCAAAATTTTTAATTTTTTAAAAGGGGGATCAGCATTTTTGTTTTGCATCGAACCCTGAAAACCACTTAGCTAGTCCTATGTGGGAATAATAGTCACAGTACCTCCTTCCACTGCAGGGGTCCCCAATTCTCAGGCCATGAACCATTACCAGTCCGTGGCCTGTTAGGAACCAGGCCACAGAGCAGGAAGTGATAGGCAGGAAAGTGAACAAAGTTTTATCTGTATTTACAGCTGCTCCCCACTGCTCACATTACCACCTGAGCTCCACCTCCTGTCAGATCAGCTGCAGCATTAGGTTCTCATAAGAGCACGAACTCTATCACAAACTGCGAATGGAAGGGATTTAGGTTGCACGCTCCTTATGAGAATCTAATGCCTGATGATCTGAGGTGAAGCTGAGGCGGTGATTGGTGCTGGGGAGCGGCTGCAAATACAGATTAACATGAGCAGAGAGGTTTGACTGCACAGAGACCATCATAAATCAATTGCTTGATTGCTTGCAAACTCATCAAAACCCAAGCTCAGGGCTCCTACTGATTCTACATTATGGTGAGTCGTATATATTGCAATGTAATAATAATAAAGTGCACAATAAATGCAATGGGCTTGAATCAGCCCAAAACTATCCCTCCGCCCCTGGTCCGTGGAAAAAATTGTCTTCCACAAAACCGGTCTCTGGTGCCAAAAGGTTAGGGACCGCTGCCATACAGGAGGTGGTCTCTTCCCCACTCCAAGTCCCCTCTCCAGCCTTCTCCAACTTGCCCTGGGGCCCAGAAAAGCCTGACCTATGAGCTCCTTTGTCCTCTGATGAACAGTTGGGTTCAGCCAATAAGAGGGCCTGGTAGGAGATGAAAGGGCAGGAGACTGGGTTTCAGGTCTGAGGGCCTGCGATGCACCTCCCAGTGGGCTGTTTTCCCCTGGTTCCCTCCCTGCTGAGTCACTGCAGGTTGGTCACATTTCTCTATGAGGCCACAGCTCCTGCCAGGCAGCCCCCTCCTGGAGCTATGATGTCTCTTACCATGTTCCAGTAACGCCTCCCTCCCTTGGTTCATCGAGGCCCATCGTTGCTGACCTCAAGTGCCTCATTCTTTGCTGGTTTCCCTGAACCTTTTGTTCAGCTCCCCTGAATTTCCCCACATGTATGCACCTCCTCTTTCCCATCAGGACCCTGCCTGATACACTCTCCCATGGGATTATTGGGGGAAATCCCACATGTAATGACACACTCAGCGTGGTCCCAGGTGCGTGGGAAGTACTGGGTAAAAAGGTCACTATTATTATACTATTGGCTATCTAGCCCCAAAGACCAAAAAAGGTCTTGGCCATTATCCTACCCACCCACAACCCCTCCAACACACACACACACACACACACACACACACCCCATTCTGCTGAAACACAGTTCATCTGCTGGAGTGTAGACAACCAGAAAGAGCTGCCTCTAGAGGTTTCGGGCTTTGCGAGTGAAGGGTGGAATGTAAATTGCTCCCAAGGACCTCACGTTCCCAGCCCCTGAGCCCTAGGCTGCTCTCGGATTCTCATCTTGGGAATTTCTCTTGCTTTCTCTCGCTCTCTCTTGTTCCCTCTTCCCGCTCCCCCAAAGGAGGTCCAGCCAGTTGGTCCGTGGAAGCCTCACTGTCCTCTGCAGCCTTGACCCTCCTGTAACACATGGACTCTATGGGAAAAGACAGAAGCCAGGACTTAGTTTTTCTCTCTCTTTGGATGAGCAAATCACCTTACAACTCTATTGCCCCATCCTAGGGATAACTGGGAAACATTACAGGACCAGGACATGTAAAAAGACCATGGTGTGGCCAACGTGGCACCAGCACCACCAGCCAAGGGTGCAAATTGATCACCACCATTGCCTAGAGCCGTGGTAGGGGACCTCAGAGGACAAATTCAGCTCCCTTCACATGGGCCCAAACCCACCAACTGTGTAGACCCCTGAATCCTGGAGCTGCCGTAGCAACTGGGATGGATTGTTGGGACGGAGAGTCTTTGCTGGGTTGATAAAGGAAAGCAGACGTTCCCTACAAAGACCTCTTCCCAGGAACCCCCCTGTATCTGATTTACTTCCCCCAGAGACAGACCTGGTGACAAGGGTTTGAATGCAAGCAGCTTATTTAGAAGGCGACCCTAGGAGACACTGGTCAGGGCATGAGGAAGATGGAGAGGGGAAGGAAAGAAGGAAGCAGCTCATTGCTGAAAAGGCTGCTGCTGTGGGTGGGGGTCATAGAGAATAGCTCAGGCATCGCACGGGGCAGGAAGCTGGGTATCCATCCTCCTACGTCCACCCTTCACTGCTCAAGGGCTGCTTCCAGGAGCACATCGAGCCTGCCCCACGTAGCCAAGAAAAATCACTTAGGTGGAGAGGTGCAGGGCCTTGCAGTGAGAGTCACCCACACCACCTTCACCTGGAATGCAGCCACAGTCATCCAGCAACGGACGCAGCCTCCTGGGATGCGTGTCCTTTCCCTACTGCGTCCACGCGTTTGTATCACCACCTGTGCCAAGCTTTGCCCCTTGCATTTCCTTTATCACGTTCTTTGTACGGCCTTGAGAGGTTGTGAAAACTGTCCTCTGCATTTTACAGATGAGGAAAACTGAGGCATAGCGACTACACAACTTTCCCAAGATCTTACAGCTAGTAAGGGAACAAAATAAATGAAAATTCTTGCCTCCAGTGTTGCTTACCTTCTTGGAAAAGACAGATAAGAAACAAAATAGACAAGAAAAATGTGTAAGGATTTAAAAGGGAATGAATGCTATGGAGAAAGATAAAGGTGGCAGGGGGTTGGGAACACGAAATGAAGTAGGGAGATGAGAGAACATTTTCTGCGGTGACAGCATTTGAGCCCAGACTTGCAGGAGGGATCCATGCGAGGACATGGAGTTCCGGGTGGAGCGGGAGGTAAATGCGAACTCCTGAGGCAGGAGTCTGCCAGAGTGTGGAGAGGAACAGCGAGGAGGCCAGAATGGCTGAGATGAGGGGGTGGGCTTCCTGGGGGCCAGGGGTACAGGGCCAGATCGCACAGGGCCTCATGAGCCTTTGCAGGGCCTTTGATCTCCACAAATGTGGCTTCTGGTGTACATTGAACAGAATCCCGCTGGCTACCAGGTGGAGCAGAGAGTGAGTGAGCTAGTGTCCTTGCACCTTGTCGCAGATTAGTCTTAACCACTACGTTGTGGGGCGGCAGGAGCCAGAGAAGACGGGAAGTGGCGGAAACCCACGTTGCACGCAGAGTCCGGAATTCGGGCCCAGCCGAGGCCGGCAGCTGGGCCTGGCGGGGCGCTGATGGTCTTTGCTGTGTTCCCAGCTGTCCCTGCCATCCCTGTGTTCGTGTTGCCAGCACCACCTCAGGGAGCTGGTGTGATCACAGACATCAGAGTGAGCCCCATGCGGAGGACAGCATCACTGGCTCTGTGACAACTGTCTTCCCTCAGAGCGTGCTTTCTGGAGGCCCCCAGCCAGCCCTTCTCATCCTCTTCCAACCCCTGGGCTGCCGCCCTCAGACCACAGGCTGAGGCTGCAACATGCCTACCGAAGAGGAGACACAGCACAGTGGTTGAAATGACATCACTCCAATACACGTCCTCCTGCTATGAACGGAGGAGGCACCCGGGGGCCTATGGAACGTGCTCAGGGGGCATCCGACAAAAATGTGGCCAACAGATGTCTGATGTCCCCCAACAGAGCATTAGTTCCTTTGAAGTAAGCACTATGTTCTCTCTCCTCCCCTCCCCTCCCCTCTTCTTACTCTTCCCTTCTCTTCTCTTCTCTTCTCGTCTCGTCTCATCTCGTCTCGTCTCGTCTCGTCTCGTCTCTTCTCTTTTCTTCTCTTTCTCTCTCACTCTCTCTCTCTCCTTTTAAATTGTAAACTGGAAAGATGAGAGAGAGGAAGGGAGAGATGGAGCTCAAAGGGGAAGGAAATGAAGGAAGAGACAGGAGGAATGGAAAAGAAAACGCCCCTATGAAGTCGATCCTATCAATATCTCCTTTTTGCAGATGTGGAAAATGAGGCTCAGAGAAGTGAAGTCACCTGCCCAAAGACACAGCATGGGGAAGTGATAGAGCTGGGGTTCTGTGTTCTAATGCTGACCCCGCCTGCATGTAGCAGGCTGGTGGGGCCCATTTGGGGCCTGGTTCCTTGGCAGGGTCAGGATTCTGAGCTCCCTGGAGCCTGGGCGCCAGGCCCTGGTCAGTGGTGGAGACTGAGAAGGGAAAGATGTCATGGGAAAGAGCTAGGACTCTTTCTGTCTTTAGCCCCCAGAGCCACTGTAAGTTTAGAAAAGGAAGAGATCACAGAAGACTTCCTGGAGGAAGGAGCATCAGAAATGGGGCTTCCCCCCGAGGACCGAGGATCGAATCCTGGCCCCGGCCCATGCGGACCCACATGCTGAACTGGGGTGTGCCCCCAGTTCAGTTCCTGCCCTGTGCAGCCCCGCGCCCACCTGTGGAGTGAAACTATGTGGAAAAACCAATGATGTGCAACTATGGAGACTGTTCTGGGCCCTCTCCCTTCTCTCTCTCTCTGTCAAAAACAATAAAAATAAATCTTTAAAAAAAAAGAAAGGAAAAAAAAAGAAACCGAGTCCTGGGAAAGCTGGGGTGACTCAGTGGGTTGAGCGCTCGCTTTGAAGCCCTGAGGACTGAGGATCGAGTCCCGGCCCCAGCCCATGTGGACCCATATGCTGAGCTGGGGTGTGCACCCAGTTCAGTTCTTGCCGGGGCCTACGTGGGAGGCTCCCGACCCAGTTCCTGCCCTGTGCAGCCCCGCACCCACCTGTGGAGTGAAACTATATGGAAAACTAATGCTGTCAACTATGGAGTCTGCTCTGGGCCCTCCCTCTTCTCTCTGTCTCTCTCTGTCAAAATCAATAAAATAAATCTTTAAAAAAAAAAAAAAAGAAAGAAATGGGGCTTCCCTGGGCATCTTCTCATTTTACCTTCACAACAACCCAATGATGAAGCAACAATTAATGGCATAATTCGAATGCAGCTCCATCATGGGACCACACAGCTAGCCCATCTCAACCTGTTCCCACCTCTTCCCTGTTCCTAACGAGAGGTTGGATGTACCTAATGGCAGACTAGCCTGGAGTGTGCTGGGAAAAGTATTCAGCCCAGGGGGGTGTGGGGGTGGGGGGGAGAAAGAGGCTCATGCACATGAGCAAGTGCCCATGGAATTATGTGCATGCTCATGTCAAGTGTGAGTGTACATGTGAGCGTGTGCATGAGCCCAGTGGGAGTTATGTATAAGGAAGAACACTCTCGTGTGTGTTTCTCCTTCACTCTCACATTGCTACCACACTCACACTTCGGACACCAGATTGTACAAAGCATCAGGACCTTCTGCGACACCAGCTGGGCGTCCTACAGTTCAATTCAGTTCTGACACTGTCTACCTGGAGTGGGCATCATACCCCACAGGTGAAGGGCTCAGCTCCACAAGACTCACCTGTACTTCTGACCAGTGGGCCATAGTTCGGGGTCCCTGCACCCCCATCCTGAGGTTCGATAAGTTGCTAGGATGACTCGCGGCACCCAGGGAACTACTTAAGTGGCCCCAGATCTCAGTAGCTGTCAGCAGCAGAGATTTATTTCTTAATAACTACGGTACTAGTTAACTCACAAGTCACCTGTGGTTTATTCCATAATAAAGGGCGTGACACAAGATACAGATGGGCAGCCCAATGAAGAGGTCCAGACAGAGGCCCAGGAGGGTCCATAGCACAGGACCTTCTGTCCCCATGGAGCTGGGGTGTGCCACCCTCCCGGTTCACCCACCCGGAAGCTGTTCGAACCCCATACTTCCGGTTTTTATGGAGGTCATCACGCAGACATGATTGATCACTATCTCAGTCTGCAACCCCTCGCCTGCTCTCCAGAGCTCGGGAGGTGGGGCTGTAAATTCCAAGCTTCTAATCATGGCTTGTTCTTTTGGGGGATCGGCTCCCTTCCTCGAGCTCTCCAGGAGCCCATTGAGAGTCACTTTATGAGAACAAAAGACACTCATGCCACCCAGGAAATTCCAAGGGACTTAAAAATTCTGTGACAGGAACCAGGGGCAGAGATCAATACATAGAGTTTCTATTATGTCACATTGAGAATGTGAGCCGTGTGTGCATGTGTGTAAGTGTGGTTTCAGGCAGCCAAAGCTGCACTACACTGCAGTAATAAATGGCCCTCAGATCTCAGTAGCTCCCAGCAACAGAGATTTATTTCTTAATAATGACCAGTTCATTCACCAGTAACCTATGGCTCTGCTCCCTGTCAACGGCGCCCCAGGACCCTGCGTGAATGGGCAGCTCCTACCTGGCACGCTGCTGGTGGCTATGGCAGAGGAAAAACGAAACGTGGAGGTGACACACGCAACTCCAGTCCTATTTCATGGGTCAGAGCTGGTCGCACAAGTGGACCTGATTCAACAGCAAGGGAAGTGAACCCCTCCCACTGCGAGACCCATAACAGCTATGGACAAGGACACAGCTCACCCCCACTGTGAGAAGCCCGTTCTAAGGAGCTTCTGCATCTCCGTGGGCCTTGTGTGAGAAAGTGCAGGTGCACAAATCTACCTGGTGGGGTGCCTTGTGCTCTGGATGTGGACAGGTGTAGGTTGCTGTTTCTGGATGTTAAAAAGTGTGTAAAGAGTGTGTACAAGAGCCTGTGGATGCATGGACAAAGGTGTGGGTGTGTGATAGGAGGAACATAGGTCAGGGGGGTGTTAGCACGTGGGTGGGTGTACGTGTGCATGAGCATGTGGATGTGCATGTGTCTGCATCCATCTGTACGTGCATCAAATACCCCCACACTCACACCCAAGCATACGCTTCCTTCCAGAAGGAAGAGGCTCTCGCAGATGGGAGGTGAGATGCTCAATTTCCCAGCTGATGATTTAGCAGTTTTATTCACCCCTCATTTGTGGCCATCTGTCACCTTCCACACAGTGGCTGTCTCCACCTGCCCTGTGTACAGTGGCTGCAAAGGAATGGTGGCAGGACTGGAAGGCAGGGATTCTGTCCTCAGCCATCAGCTCTGGAGTCCGAGGTCCCCCTCCAGTCCCAGCACTGACCCTCCTGGAGCTGCCCTGGGAGAGGGAGCCCAGTGGGGGACAGACTTAGCCCTGAGCTGTCCCCAAGGACAAAAGCAATTTGGGAGTCTCAAGAATGCTTTGGACTGTCCCAAACCTCCAGCAGCCCTTTCCTTCTTTCATCTTGTCCCCTCCTCCCCTGTAAGGACCTCCGCCCCCAACAATGGCTGAGTCCTCACTCGTCCAGGTGCTGGTCCTGAACCAGGCACTGAGTGCTTGGCGCAGGCTGTCTTACTTAATCCTCACAAAGCCTTCTCCCTATTTGATATATGAGGAAACCGAGGCACAAAAGGTTGCCCAAGCTCACACATTCCACTTGGAATAACACCAAAACCGGGTCTTGTGCTCAGATCTCCCTATTCAGCCTTTTTAGATGTGTGTGGGGCTTCTCCAGCGTCCCAGCTAGCAGCGTGGCGGGGCCAGGCCTGGGGCCGTGGCGGGACAGCAGCCTGGACGCGGGCGCTGGTGGTGGGCTGGAGGAGCAGGGGGCCCAGATCACCCTGTCTTCTTCTCTGACAACTGCCCCACCCCTTTCCAGAGAGAGAGCCTCTCCTTGAGCAGATCCCTGACTTGGGCCCCACCTTCTGGTGTTTAGCACGTCCTTGAGATGAGCCTTCCAAGCCCCTGGCTGACTTGGTCATGTCCCTGCTCAGCCACCGCCTGGCACTCCCTCCAGCCTCCCTAACACACTGTCCAGCCCCATCAGCCCACACCCCCTCCTCTCTCACTTTGAGTGCCTGCCTCTGATCCCTTGCAGACAGATGGCTCCCTCTACCAGGAACACCTCCCTTCTCCTCACACTTTCCAGGCTAACTCCAGACCACCTCCTCAGCAAAGTCTTCCCTTATCTCCCAAACCCACTGCCGGGATCCCCTTCCCTCCGTGGTGCCTCTCTCTGCATGTGGGAGCCCTCTAAGTGCTCTGGGGATGGGTGCTGTGCTCTCTTAACTGCTGTATCCCCAGTCACGTATTTAACAAATATTATTGATCTCCCCTGGCCCCAGGCCAGGGACTATTCTAGAGGCCAGTGATCCAAGGAAACAAAAACAGAGGGTGAAAGGAAGCTTTAAGAAAGGTGGTCACAGGAGGCTTCCCGGAGAGGGTGACAAGTACGCTGAGGATGAGAAGAAACCGGCCATTCGAAGTTCTGAGAGGAGGGAATTCCTGGCTGAGGAAACAGCAAGTGCAAAGGCCCCGAGGTAGGGGCAGATTTAGCATGTTTGGGTTATGCCGGGGTGGGCAGAGTGTAGAGAGCTAAGGCAGGGGAGGGTTCAAAGAGATAGCAAAGGGTTTCCTGAACACTTTTTGGTGATTTCTTTGAGTGCCGCAGACCACCTCTTCTGGAGAGCCTTGTCTAACTGCACCTTTCTCGTGCTTCTGAGCTCTCCCTGCCCTACCCCTGACGACCCACATCACCTCTGAGCCCTCTTGGGATGGTGGCATCTCCAAACCCCTGCTTTATCTTAGGTAGAGGATGCAAAAACATTTTATAACCAGGCCTTCCTCTGGCCAGGAGAGCAGCTGTGGAATTTGGAGAGGGTCCCAAATGGGACCTCTGTCTTCCATGTCAGCTCCAGCTCCAGTTAGCAGGTCCCTCGGTGAGGCAGGCTGCGCTGGCTGGGAGGGGAGGCACCACTCTTTGTGGAATTCAATTTCCCTGGCTCCCTGTGACTCCCAGGAGCATCACACAGAGGCTGCAGAAAGATCTGGGCCTATGAGAGAGATTCAACTGTCAAATGAATCAAACACCCCCCTTGGAAGGACCCATGGACAGTGACTGAGGGACCAAGAGAAATAGAACAAAGGACTCTAGGTTGTGAAGTAGGAAATCAGGCTTTGGGTCCTGACTCTGCCACCATATTAGGCCCCAATTTTCATCCTAATAAGTGAGAGAGATGGATCTAGGTCAGGGGTCATTGGACATATTTTGTGAAAGTCCATAGTAAATGTCTTCAGCTTTGTGGGCCGGAGGTCTCTGTTGCAACTGTTTGACTCTGCCTTGTAGTGCAAAAGCAGTTCTAGACAATATGCAAGCAAATGGGTGTGGCTGTGGCCCACTTAAGTTTTATTTATAACAAAAAACTGGTGATAAGCTGAACTTGACCCATGCGCTATCATCTACTTCCCCTAGTCTAGAGAAACTTTCCAGTGTGTCAGTCAGGACACTGGGGGCTGCAAGCAACAGGATCCCAGTGCAAACTGGATTCACTAAACAGAGGAGGGCTTACTGGGTCATGTGGGAGAAAAGCCCTGAGGAGACTTAAGGTATGGCTGGATCCAGGGGGTCCAATGATATCCTTACGACTCACAGTGACTGATTTTCACTCTACCCTCCCTTGACTACATTTGTCTCTATGTTGACATTGATTTTAGATAGGCACCTCCCTAAACCGATCACTGTGATGGGGGTAGTGAAGTTAAGCCAATTGGCCAGGCTTGGGTCATGCGCTCCTCTCTAGAGCTGGAGGTGAGTCCAGCCCCACCTAAACCACATGAGCTGGAGAGGGTGGAAGAGTGGTTCCCCAGAGGGAATTAGGGGCAATGGACAGGGGTACACTTGCCTAGAGGGAGGCTTCATGTGAATCAGAACAGTACCCGCCGCTGGGTGGACATAGTCACACACTGTGGCTTGGCCAGTAGAGCACAGACTGGGTTTCAGACCAGCTTGTCCTTTGGTCAGGCATCTGTGTGGTGAATGGCATTCACCACAGTGTATGGAGCAGCCCTGGGAGTGGATCCATGAGATGTCTGTGTGGTCCTCCCAGGGGACCGTCACATCATCCTGGGGCAGACAAGCTGAAATCCCAGGGCTCTGCAGTGTTCTCGCCCATTAAGAGTTCCAGTCCTCCCCTCACTCCTGCTGCCCCCCACCCTGACCTCACGCAGAGCGTGCTTCAGCCCGCTTAGCAGTGAGAACCAGCAAAGACCCGTCGCTGGCCCCACGCCTGGCCCACTGATTGCAAATTGTTTCTGAAGGAGTGTTTTGCAATGGGTTTCCCCCCTGCAGAGACTATTCTAGGAATGTCAATCGCTTCCATTTGGAATAAAATTGCTGAACCCATTTTTCTCATAAATAATGATATTGTGATCAGCTGCCATTCTGATGGCAGATAATGAAGTGGAGCGTGCACTTGCTGCTTCTGGATTTCTTAAGATGGAGATGTGTGGACGCCATGAGCAACGATGGGGCATCTGCTCCATGCCAGGCCCTGCGTCCGTGAAGTCCTTCGGCCTCTCAACACCTCTAGGCAGTGGTGGCTGTGTCTACATAACAGAGGAAGAAACTGTGGCCCACTGATGTCACCCAGTTATGACGTCCTAGAATGAACTGGAGACTTCTGACGTTAAGATCATGACTTGTGCCCTACACCCCAGCTCTCCCTTACTCTTGGAAGGCAAAAATTCCAAAAATAAATATGGTTGAGTAGACTAAGCCCCATCAGGCATCAGCTACCTTTGCAGTGCCCACCCCTTCCCCACTGGGGGAGACACAGTATGTCACCCATAACCCTGAATCTGACCTTTCCCAGGGACTCTGGCCAGCCTCTCGCTCCATTACCTGCATCTTTGTGCATCTTATTTCCACTTCTATTCCCCACAACATAGCCCCGGAAGCCTGTTCTGCCAAGTGCTCGCCAGTGTGGAAGTGCCAGGAAATTAGCACGCTCAAAGCGGGGCTCCACCAATGGCTGGCCTCCGCTGGTGTACAAATACCCCAGCTCCCTCTCTCCCCAGGGGGAGTAATTCTGAGGTGTATGGCTGCACTCTTTCCTAGAGCTTCCCCCTCTGGAATTCTCCGATGCCCACCTGGGTGCTGGCTGGGCCGTGCACCCTGTACCAGCTGCCTCCCTTCCCCATCTCACATCCCACTGCCCTGCCAGGCTGCCTGTGCCTGCTTGTCTCAGGGTCTGCCTCTGGGGGAACCCAAACAAATACCCCATCTGAAACCAAGATCCACACGTCTCTCACAGCAGCTTTGAACACCAGCAGCAAATCTTCTAGAAGGAACTTCCTAAGATCAGATCTGATCTTAGCAAGAGGTGTAAGAGTTTATATATATTAAGAAAGTGGTTAGAAGCCCCAGCTAAACTGCCCTTCCAAATCCAAGCTCCAGCACTTGTAGGTGTGCTCTTGGGCAAGTTATTAACCTCTCTGTGCCTCAGTTTCCTCACCTGTCGAGGCTATTATTATTATTATTTTCATTTTACAGATGAGAAAACTGAGGCCCAGGTGCGGCCACTTGTCCAAAGCCAGCATGTTACCCACAATGCTGCATGTTGTGGGGAAATGTTTCTCAGTCTCCACCCCCTGCCCATGTTCGGGGGGTGGCCTCTGGAACCAGCAGTCTGGCGAAGTGATTAAGTATTGAACCTGGCACAGTATGACATGCACAAATATTTGAGCATTTGGCACCGAGGCCCCAGCATGACTCGTGGACAAGATAACAAAACCGTCTTGTGGCCTATTATTTCCCATGAGGTTTACTGCGGTTTTTCAAGTGGTTGCACACATTAATGCAGGGGCTCTTTTGCTAATGGGGGAATTTCTGGCATGGAGGGGGTGTGGTTAAGATAATGGCCTCCCTTCAGAAAACAAGCATGAAGTACTGTTTCCCTACAGGGGAGGTTTTCTTTGGTCAAGGGAGGCTTTTCAGTCTTGCTATAAATTTGGAGAAGCTGCAAGATGGAATTCTGTTGTCCATGGAGACTGGGTCTGCTCCAAGCAGCAGATAGGGTGCAGGTCGGAGGCCTGGGCAAGGGGGTGGGGAGCAGTCTTAGACATGGGCTCCCCTGACCCTCACTCAGCAGCCTGGTGACTTGAGATGGGAGGAAAGTGCAATCTCTTTAAATTACAGGGAGAAAACTGGGGCTCAGAGAGGAAAAGGGACTGGCTTGAGGTCACATCCAGAGGGCTGATGACAGATCTGGGCCTCCCAATCCCACAGCATTACCCGTGGCTTGATGGGAGGCTGTCTGGGGTGGCAGGAAAGCCCCAGGGGCAAATTAGTGAGCTTCATGGCCCAGAACACTGGCTTGGGAGGTGGCCTGCTTCTCTCTGGCTGAGTAACTATAGGTGAGTGATGCTGTAGACCTCTGTTCCCCCATGTATCAGTGATTAGCATGCAACAAGCACTCCAAAATGTAGCCAGTAGTCGTCATCTTCATGGCTCTGCCATTGGACAGTTAGGTGCCCTAAGGCAAGTCACTGCTTCTCTTTGGGCCTCAGTTTACCCATTTCTAAAATCAAAGGATTTGACTAGGTAATATCGAAGGGCCATTTCCAGTATGACACTGTAAATCTATGACTCAATGAATTACCCCAAAGAAGGGAGAGGACTATAACAATAATACTAACAATAATTGTTCCAACCATTTTCTCCTGTGTGCTGGGAACTCTGCTAGGTGCCAGCCCACCTAACGTCACACCTAGGATACTACAACAGCCCCTGCTGGTCTCCTGGTTTCCGATTTTCCCCTCTTCAGTCCACCTTGCATACCTGGCCAATCTCAGCTCTCTCAAGCCCTACTTTACTCTTCTGCTCTAGCATATTCAATGGTTTTTCAGTGGCCCCCAAGGTCAAGTCTAATTCTTTAAATTGGAGGTTATGTCTTCCATGCCCAGGCCTTGCCCTCTCTAATGGAATCTTTTACCAACTGTGTAGTCTCTTTGTCCAGACCTCCCCGAGCCTTGTACTCAGAGGTGCTCAGTAAACATGTGTTAAGTGAATGAACACATGGGTGAAATGCTCCTCTAAATGAGCCCACTCAAATTGTAGTCATTTGCAAAATACCCACAGGAGTTTTGCAAAAATCAGTGCAGTATTTATTTTTATTTACTTATTTTCAATTTTTCACATTAAGTAAATGTCTCTCAAAAGGAAACTACATCATACTATCACTAGAAAATCAGTATTACCTGCCAGAAATAGGTCTCCATTAAAATGAACACATGGACAAACGAGCAATGCATTCAATCCTCACTAGCTATTGTTGCCTACCAAGGCTAAAGTCCCGGGGCTCACCTCTCAGTTAAAATGAGACTAGCCAGTGCTTTGGGGAGGTGTTAAAGACCAGTTGGCACTACCTGAGGCTAGCACATGAACAGAAATCACCAGGATCTTACAGGCAGATGAGTGTGGAAGAGCTTCTTCACGCCAAGTTATTCCACTCCACTGATAATTATCCTAGCTACGACCAGCGGTTGCTAGCCCACATTTTGGGAACGCTGTTTAACAGAACCCATCAATCTAGTCCATGGGGGATGCATGTGAGTTCGCTTGAAGACTTTCACCTGGGCTTTTGGGAAAGACACAGAGGCCCTGCGTGCAGCCACCTCAACTTCATGGTATAGTGTCCCTTCTCTGAAGCCTCACGGCTGGGGAGACAGTTCTCAGAACTCCACCAATAGAAGAGCTTGTTATTTGAAACTACCTGCTTGGTGAAGTAATGAAGTCTCCATCACTGGAGATGTGCAGACAGATTCTGGACACTCGTGGGGGAGTGAGGAGAGGGGCAAGGAGCAAGGAATGTTGTGGAGATAATTCCAGCGCCAGAAGGTCAGCCTATGAGTGACCTGAGAGTCAGGGGTGGCTTCTTATGCAGGCAAAACACATTAAGAACAATGAAAATAGAGGGGAATTAACTTCTAAACAGGAATATGAGAGAGAAACTGAGAGCGAGGCTATTCAGGGAGACCTGAAGGAAGAAAGGAGGATGGAAATGGTTATTATTCTTCTTTTATATAAGTAATGCTTCACGTTTCTTAGTCTAGTACTGGATGCATAGGGACTGTTTTGGTTTTAAGCAACATAAACAGAACTCAAACTTACATAAATGACAAAAAGAAATGTACTGAGACTAAATCATTTTACTGCCTTCAGGCATGGCTGGATCCAGGAACTCAAACAATATTCATCAGGCCCCAAGTCTATTCTCCATCTCTCAGTTCTGCATTCCTCTATGTTGGCTTCATTCTCAGGTAAGACCTGCTCCAAGTGTGAAAAAGATAGCTGCCAGCAGCTCCAGGCTTAGGAACCACGGCAGAGCTCAAGCCTCTGATAACAATTTTAGCGAAAGTCCCAGGGAGAGTTCTCATGGGCCCAACATGTCACATGCCCCCCACCCCCACCCCACTGAGGTCAGGGTGATGTGTGCTGGCTGTGCCTGGGTCACATGTCCACCTCTGGAGAGAGGGATCCCCACCCAACCATATGAATGTGAGTAGAGTAGGGGAAGTCCCCCTAATCAAAGTTGAAGTGCTATCACTTGAAGAAGCTATAATGAATGCCAGGCAAGCAAAAATTGCTTCCGTTCTTGTTACCCTCGTATCCTTGCTCAAAGCTGTGCCCCACATCTCCATTCAGATGGCTCCTAGTCATCATTTGGCCCTTCGCTCAAATGGTATTTCCCCACGACTCCAAGTTGTATTGGGACCTCCTGAAATGTGTGCGCTAGGCAGAGTTTGTCACTCTGGGCTCGTGTGGTTATTTGACACAGCCTGTCTCCCCCACTGGGCCAGGACCAGCTTCAGGTCTGTGGCATGTCAGTGCCCAGAGCCTAGGACAGTGCCTGACAAGTAGAAGGAACTCAATAAATATTTGTGTGATGTACTAGTAGATATCATAGCACATGGAACCTGGTGGCCAGGGACAGGGGAGGAATGGGTGAATCAAGGAAGGTATCAAAGTTGTGGGTGAGAGTATGGGGAAAGAGACAGAATACAGGGTGAATTTGGGGAGCACTGTGTGTTGTGGGACCCCAGGACGGATGACCAGAGTGGGGGAGGGGGAGTCAATCATCAAACGCCAGCTCTGGGGACAGAGAAAGGAGGCGAAGAGGTTGTCTGGGCTGGACAGAAGGAATCCTTTCTGTAAGTCAAGGAACCAGAGGGAAGGGCAGTGGTGGCCCCATTCCCAGGAGCAGTTGTGAAAGGAAGATGTGGTCAGGACTTGGCAAGGGGCAGGGAGGGAGTCCCTGGGCCCTGGGCTGGGATTGGCTGAGAGGCTTCTCTGGGACAATCCCTCAAACCTCCAGAACTGGAAGGAGGGTGTCTCGGGGTTCTGCCGCCATCCCTGGGGGGTTTTCCGCCGGCTGCATTTCCCGCTTCGGTCACCTGTTTATCCAATGTGTCCATCCGCACATAGCCACCTGTGTCTCCATGACCACCCCCCTGGCAGTGGACAGGGAGTCCTCTTCACCTGCCACACGCACACACCTAGCCTAGAACCAAGAGACCGCTACGAGCCAGAAGCTGTTACCGCTGCAACAGGCAGGACAGGTGGCCTTGGGGAGGGGAGCAGAAGAGGCAGGAGCCGCCCCCCCCAGCCCCCAACACACACACAGTGAGGGGCCTGTGACCTACAAACAGAGAATGAGAAACAAAAAGGGCAAGCCAACAGAAGCAGACCTGCAAGGTGCAAAGAGCAAAACCAAGAGGGAAATCCATGTTGAAAAGGACCGGGAGACTGAGACCAAGGACAGGCCACGGCAGGGAAGAGGGCAGCAGACTGGAGAAGGAAGGAGAGAGTGCGAAGGGGAGGGGGAGAGGGGCAGGCCAGACAGAGGAGGGGTGTTGGGAGACGGAGGGGGAGAGAGAGGTGGGGGGAGAAGGATGGCAGATGGAAAGGGGAGAACTGGAAGGGGGAAATGGGAGAAAGCGGAAAGAAGGGGAGGAAAAGCGGGAAGAATGCTGGCGCGGAGGCTGGGAGGGCGGCAGCAGCCAGGCTCAGGGGAGGCGGGGCGCAGGGACGGGGGCCAGGGACCCGCGCCCGGCGGCCCGGGAAGGCCCCGCCCCGGTGGGCGGACCCCCGCGCCGCGGCCCCGCCCCCGCCCCGCCCCTCCCGCGCTCCCTGCCCCTCCCTCCCGCGCTCCCCTACCCCCCGCGTCCCCGCGTCCCTCCGCCCGCCCTCGGAAGACCCAGCGAGCTGCGAGGTTGCGGACGAGCTGCGCGGAGCGGAGGAGCTCAGGAACCGGGAGCGCCGCGCGTCCCGAGCCGGGAACGGCCCCGCGCCCGGAGCGCACCGGAGTGGCCGAGCTGCCCGCGCAACGCCCGCCGCGGGCAGCTCAGCCCCGGCCGCAGGTAGGAACGGACGGCAGGCGTCGGGGCGCGGGGAGCAGAGACCGGGACGGCCGGGGCAGGAAGAACCAGCGCCCCGAGCTGCCTCCCCGGGCCCGGCACGATGGGGGGGCGGACCCCCCGAGATCCCAACCTCCGCGCCTCGCCTCGCCTCGGGCCACATGAAGGAGCCAGGGCGCCGATCCTACCGTCGACGCGCGCCTCGGCCATTCGTCTGGGACGACGCGGGGCGCAGGGGGCGCGCGCGAGGGTCGCGAAAACCGAATGCCCTGTCCTTGTCGCTTGCCCCCTGGGAACTCCCAGCGGGTGCTGGACTCTGTTGGAGCCGTCAAAGCGCCGCTTCCATTCCATTCCTCGTGGGGGATAGTGGGGAACCCGGGAGTGAATGTCTGGGGGCCCTGCGCCACTTTTCCGTCTTGGGCAGCAGCGCCGAGATAGTGCCGTGCTCCTCAATTTTTCTCCAAGGGGTAATGGGGCAGGCGACTTGGGGATGGGACACATCCTTCCTATTCCAGGTCAGCTCCAGCTCTCAAGAAATGTTGGCTAAAAAGCACACCACAGCTTGGGCTGAGCGCACACAAGCTCCCGCGGCTCTTCCCACTCCATTCCCCAAGGGATGTAGGGTGAGGGGCCTCCCCCAGAGATTTCAAGGACTGTGTCCCCTTGCTGCCTCAGGACCACCCTCGCCTTCTTGCCTTGTGTCCTGGCATTTACTCCCTGGGTATGGGGGAAAGAGGCCACCCTGCCTGCCAGGGTTACCCTGGGACAATGACCATCAATCAGGTCCCAATGTGGGGTCCCTTTGTACCCCCATGCGGTGACACCCACAGATGCCCCGATTTAGTTTGGCTTGGTCTTCAGACAAGGAACTCAGACCAGGCACACCTCCCAAAGGTTCTGAGCTAATCTCCCCCCAAAAGAGATGTGAACCCCTAGGAGAAGATTGGATTTTAAAAAGTCAAATTGTAACACCCCATTTCTTTATGAAGTGGGGAAGCTCAGCCTCATTCCCACGAAGAACTGGCAGGGGGTAGGGTGCTGAATAAAATGGCTCCTGAGCTTTGGTGACACCCCCAGAATCAGAGTCTGTCAGCCTTCTGTGAATGGACTTTGGGGCTGACCTTCATTTTTCTGACACTTGAAGTGGGTGCTTGGTGAGAGAGCGGGATGTTGGGTGCTTTTTTCTCTTTGGGATCTTCAGGTAAAATGTATTCGGAAGGTAGTCTAAAAGGCCACCCAAACTCCCCAATTCCAGAACAATGGGAGGCAGTGGAAACTAAAGGCTTCTTGTACCCCTTCTCTCTTTTTTTTTAGAGCAGGGAATGGGAGGGACCTTTTCCCAGAGCAGCTGGGGCAAAATGGCTGAGCCTCCCCTGAGCCTAGAAATAAATTGTGAGGCGGGTGGCAAACAAAGAACGCACTCTCTCTCCAGCCAAGCGCTGGCTCAGTGGCCAGTCCTTGAAGGACAAACACTGTGTTCAGTGGGACACACAGCTCAGCTTGTCTGGCAGAGCATCTGGAGAGTGGGGCAATCCCTAAGAACCATACAGGAGAGAGGCCGCTGCTGGGGAGAGAAAGCGGAACCAGCTCTCCTGAGGTGTGACCCTTTATGCCAGGCCTGGAGGCTTGGTGAGAAGTGGGTCCCCCAGGAACTCGGGATGGGCCTGGAAGGGGTGCCTGCAGGCCAGTGATTAGGCAACTCAGAGGGTGACGCCAAGGAAAAAGCGAGTTCATCACTGAAAGAAACACAACAGCTCTGTCACTCCCCGATTTCACATGCCCCGCAACCAGGAGCTCCAAGTGCTAGGAATTTGTTTGCACGTGGCCCAGCACACAGCTGCACTCAATACATAGCTTAGCATAAAAGCCTGCATGGACCTACCTACAGTGTCCACCTGTGTCATTGAGCCAGGAGGGCTATAAAAAGTTGGCGTCTGAGACCACAGCCAGGAAAGAGCCCTCGCTGAGTTGACTTTGAGCTGGGGTGCTGCCATGCTCTGGCCAGGTGACCTTGGGTAAGTTCTAGTCCCCGTTGGAAGGAAGAAATGGAGTACCCAAAAGCTTCCAATGTGCCCATCTTGTAATTTCCACAATGACCATGTATAGAGGGTACACGTCTAATCCCCTACTGCAGAGGTGAGGAAACTACAATTCAGAGGGGAAGTTCTTGCCCAAGGTCACACGGTTAGGAGGAGATAGGGCAGGGATTTGAACCCTGCTCTTCTGATTTCCTGGCCAACACTTGCCTCATGGCTGAGTCTAAAGGCCTTGGTTCTCACCTCCATAAAGTGAGGTGATAGTGGGAGACTTGACGATTGACAGTGGGGTCCCTTGGGCCTTCTGCCATTTTGGTCCTCTGGCTTCCCAGCATATGCTAAGAGCAACATTAAATAAAGCACAAATGCCAGGGGGCTTCTTGCCATCACACAAAGACACTGTTCCTAGGCTTGGCTGTGAACTTGGACTATGGACACATCTTTTCCCCCCACTCTTTCTTGTGTATGCATCACAAGCTGAGCGTCAACCCCTATCGATTAAGCCTTGCCCTCTACCTCCAACCCCCTGCGTCCTGAAGTATGTATCCCCTTTGTCCTTGGGAGCTGGTGGGATGCCTGAGTTTCTCCCTGTCACCTGGCCCAAGGTGTGGTCAGCTCCAGCTTGCTTCTTCCCACACCAGAACTGCCCCTTCAGTTCAGCCATGCAGTCTCCCGAGCTTCTCTGTGCCTATAGAGTGGTGGGCAGAACACAGCCCCTGGCACAGTGAAAACAACCTTGAACTGACCCCAGTTACAAAGAGCACAGGGGCCCCCTCTCAGTGAAGAGCTCATCAGATCTTTGTCCACTGCCCTGTGACATGCTTCAGCTCCAACTCCTCAAATGGGCCCAGCAGGTTCTTTTTGTCACCTTCGCCCCATGCTATGAAAGTCACTGGAAAGTAGAGAGAGAGAGGGAGGTGGGTACTTGAGAGGGAAAATGCTAGGAGGCCAGCTGTGGGACCCCAAAGCAAGCTTTCCAGGAACTATGTCTCAGTGAGCTTTGTGAACCAGGGTATTTCCTCGGAGCAGCTTTGCTGAAGCCCTCGGAGGCAGGGGAAGGGATGCGAGAGTGAGTGGGAAGCCAGCTAACAGCAGAAATAAGGGTTGCCTGGCATAGACAGTAGGTGTGAGCGCAAGCTGTGATATCTCAGCACAGGCTTGGATCTGGTCATAAACAGAAAAAGAAAACCCATTCAATATTGTTCCAATGATTATATCAGTAACAATAAAAACTAATGGTTCTTGCAAGTTGATCTGCCAGGTAATGTGCTATGTGCTTTACTGACATTATTGCATTTAATTTTCACAAAACCCTGTGAGGTATGTAGTAGATAGAATTGTCTCTGTGCAGGTGAGGAAACAGAGAAGGAAAGAGGTTAGGGCGCTTATTGTAGGATCGCTGGGCTTGTAAATGACCCTGGAACCCCAACTCAACCACAACATACTGATGTCCCTGGTATGGAAAAGCCCCTGGTGTTGTCACTTTGCAAAGGACCACAACTCCCCATTTAAGGAGCTGTAGAGTTAGAAAACACTGCCCATTCATTTTCCATCTATCAAGCTTTGCTGCAGCTCTGGGAGGCGTGGTGTGACAGCCACTGTTTGATAACTGGGAAAGCTGAGGCCCAGAGAGATGACTTCACTCCCAGTTTCCCTCGGTTACTAAGTTACAGAACTGGGATTCGCACTCAGGAGCCCAGCCTGTTACAACGTATTTGTGACCTAGACTTTAAATTCACTTAAAGCTAATGTCAACACATGCGCCCATCCACCTTTTCCTTATTCTTAGGTGTCCCCGTTTGTCATCACCCTCTCTGTCATTACTCTGGAAGCCATTGAGTGGCCAACGAAGCCATCAGCTCCGTTTACTGTGATCTGACATGACATAAAAATGGCATCCGATTTAATGCACGTTGCCTGCAGCGAATGGCTTTCTATTTTTACATTTCTCACAAATTGGAAATTACAAGGAGGCCAGGTCTTGCAGAGCGATTGGCTGTGGCAGTCTGAAAGCTGGGGGTGTGCGGCTCGGCTAGGTGGAATGGGCCACATTAGGGCGCCAGGAGCCCTCTTGGCAAAAGGGGCCCCCAGCTTCCGGGGCCTGATAGGATCCTGGCAGACAGGCCAGGCTGGAGGATACTGCCTCTGTCAGTGACCTGCAGCTCTGCCCACCTGTCAGCTGCATAGTGTTCGCAAGCTCAGTGTCTCATGCCAGCTCTTGAGCTAACCGAGCCCTGGCCAGAGGGACATTCAAGGTCAGAGATGCCCCGAAAGATATTGACAGCAGGTTGCTTTCATGGATTTATTGTTTAGTGAGGAGGTGTGCAAGGACATTTGGTATCAGTATTGTGGTTTGCTGGAGCTCATGCTGATGACAGTACTCCCGGGCGTCAGAACAGCACTTTACAGTTTGCAAAAAAAAAAATGCTCTTGCAGCTCTTCTTCCTTTTGATGCTATATGAAGTATTCCAGGGGAAGACAATGTGAACCTTGATATCCTGGAGAAGAGTCTTCTGTCAAACAAAGAAAAGACTTATTTTTAAAGCGAGTTTTCTCATAAAGCCCAAATCAGAATGACCTTGACTCATTTGAGGCCTACTTGCACACTTAGCACTTACATAGAGTTTCACGAAATGCTTTCTCCATTGAAGCATGAAATAGCCCTGGGAAGTCTAGGTGAAAACATTATTACCATTATTATCTCCATCTTTTGGTTGAGGAAGCTGAGGCTCGGGAAGCCTTGTGTGCCCTCATCCTGACTTCCCAGCTGATGGGAACAACCTTTACTAAGCCCAAATTCGAATTCTCCAGGTATCTCCTTGAGAAGAAGCCCAGACCTGTAGGAGGCAGAACACAGAATGCACAGGGGTGGAGATTGCAGGGTGGTGTGTAGACAGAGGCACAGCCATGAGGTTTTGGAGAAAAAAGCCACGGTGTCTTGCTCTAGCCTTACCTGAGCTCTGGCCTGAGGCTAATATGTCCTCGATCACACCCAGGGTTTGGGGTGTGAAGTGTGCTCATTGGGCCAGGGAGCCCCCAGCGATGGTGGGATTGGGGGGGGGGAGAAGGGGTGATTGCTCTCAGACACATATGTAGGCACACAAGTGTTTATCTAGATGGATTTGGGTGAAAATGAACATCAGGGACCCCACAAGAATATCTAGAAGGATCTAAGGGCCTTGGTAACCAGGAAATGTGTGAGGAACTGTTCAGACATGAGCCTCCGGACGTTTGGGACCTGCTGGAGGAGAGGGCTGTGTGATTCTGAGCCATGTCCATACAAGAGGGTTGGGGAGTGGGGTGCAGGGGGAATGGCAACCATTCACTCTGGCCATTACCCCACCTCCTCTCTGCCCTTGGACGGCTTGTCCGTGCTGAAGATCAACTATCGCAAGTTCTGGAAGCTGACTTCTGGGGTGTTGGGGAGGCCGGGACACCTGAGGCTTTGGCACGTCTCCTGGCTGTGTGGCCAGCCTGGCTCTGACCACCAAGTACAGAGAGCCCCCCGGGCACTAGTCCTGGGCTGCTCCAGCCTGGTGAGAATGATGCTAGGGAATAGGTGTTGTTGTCCCCATTGGCTGGAGGACTCCAAGGCCCAGGGAGGTGGAGCCACTTGCTCTAGGTTGCACAGCAGGCTTTGAGCAAAGGCCACCAGCTTCCCATGTGCTGTCAGGGCTCTGTCCTGCAGGCCAGCCTTGCTGCCACCGGAGCCCCCATACTGGATGTTTCCACAGCTTGAAATCAAGGACTTGCCTATGATTCAAAAATCAGAAGTGGGCTTGGGGCTGGGGACGTAGTCTCACAGGAGAGCATTCTGTGAAGGTGGGATTAAATGCATACATATATTAGTGACTGCGATACAGGCACTGATCTGAGCACTTTACAAGCAGTGTCCCAGGATCCTTAATAAGGAATTCGAGGCCCTCGGAGTTCATGTGGTTGTCCAAGGTCACCCCGCTGGCATGCGGCAGAGCTGGGACTCCAACCCTGAGGCTCGGGTTCGAGGACCTGAGAAACAAGTGGGAGGGCAGCCTCAGTCCAGCCGGCTCCGAGCCTACTGGGAACCGTGGTCAGGGCCCTTCCCCTCTGAGCTTTGAGGTCTCAGTCCCAGCGCCAAGGGACAATTGGCTGCTCCACATACCCTGGTGGGGGAAGGGAGGCTGCACGCCCTACTTCCTCCTCCATTTCCCCCAGAATAGCCTCCCTGAGACTAATGACTGGGAGAGATAAGAGCCCTTTCTCCAATGGCAGTGAATGCTGCTAATGACAGAGCAGATGTGGCCCTGTTAATTATGCTGCGGGTATTAAATGAGAATGCCAACCCCGGAGGAGTTAAATAGCCTTGCTGGGCTACAATGGTTGTGCCTAAAAGCGGTGCTATGGGCCTGGGCCAAGGCCAAACGTCCCCTCCCAACCTTGGATCCAGGCAAGAGTCACAAAACCTCATTCACAGGGGTCCCCTCCCCAGCGCAGGATCTGCAGGATTCCTTGGGGCTCAGGACACCTCAGCGGCTGCTCTGTGAGGGTTTCTTAGAGGCCTCTGAGTGTATCTAGACAGGTTAACTTCAGGAGCAGATGTGGACAAACAATTAGACCTAATAAAACTTTGAGCACCTACTGTATGCCCTACTGTGGATCATGGAGATAAAGCAGGCGTTGTTCCTGTTTTGAAGAGCTGCTCACAATCAAAACCATAAATTTTCTAATAGCCGGAATGCTGTGTGTCTTCTAGTGTCTCCAGTGACATAGTAGGTACTTACCTCTTGCTTTTGATGGCCTGTGTGACTCTTTAAGTGAGAGCCCGAGGCCACATGGAGGCCAGACTAAGATCAGCTGGGGGCTGAGTGGGGCAGAGGGCAGGGCAGGGGACTGGCCCTGTTCTCTAGGTACCATCAAGCCAGCCTTTCTGGATAACCGGACTTTCTGGACTCACGGAATGGGCATGGACGCCTTTATCCTCCCTGAGCCTCAGTTTGCACATCTACAAATTGGTCAGAGTGAGGGCTGTGATGGCTGCAAGCAAAACTATGTCTCCTAACCAACCCAGCCCTGAACCTTAGGGGTCACAGGAAATGGCATAAATGTCTGAACAGTGACATTTTGGAGGCAATTTGGCAGGAGACAACACGGTCACCAAAAGCGGCTTCTGGTTCTTTTTATGGATTTAAAATATCACCTCCAGCTCCTCCTCAGGAGCTCTGGTTCCCTGCCTCCCACTTCCTAGACCCCAAAGCTATTATTCCTCAAGTTTTTCTAGGCCAGAGAAAGTCACAAAACCCACCCATTTCAGATACCGTGTTACAGATGGGTAAACCGAGGCCTGGAGAGGAGTTTGAACACTAGGACCCAGAGCTTCTAACCCCAAGTCAGCCCAGCCTGGCTTTTGAGAAATTATTAAATAGAGTTGGTGGAAGGACTCTGGTTGCCATGGCAACAGAGCCTGTGTCCTCGGGAGATAATGGTGTTGTACAAGGCAGAGTGATGTGTGTTGAATGCTGATTTGGGAGCTGCTGGCGCGAGCAAGCGAATGAGAGAGCGGAGGGAACTATGTCGAGGGGTTGAGCTTCCCCATAAAGGGGGCTCGGGGCTGCTGGGGCTGAGTCAGGTACGAGGAAATGTGCTCTGTCTAGTTCCATCCTTCCTCAGACCTTGGCAGAAAGAGAGACTCACCTGCACTTCATAGAAGCACGTCAGGTGAAGAGAGGTGATGTGACTCTTCCTGCAGGTCACACAAGAAGGACAGAGGTGGGACTGGGAGGGCCTGGAAAGGGGCACTGTGAGGGGACAGGGGTTGCTGGGATCAGGATGAGAAGGGAGCCCGCTGAGCGCTGCACTCTGAGCCCCCCGACCTCTCTAAAGGCTGTTAAGGCGCATGCTCACGGAGACCTAAGGGCCAGGGTGACAGTTCCAGTGCAAGAGGAGACAGTATGACATGGGAGCTCCACACATCAGCTTTGGTGCCAAAGTCAAAGCCCTTCCCTCCACTTTCTAGCTGTGCCACTCTGGGCAAGTCACTTCACCTCTCTGAGCCTCCCTGTCCTCATCTGCAAAATAGAGATCATAACAGATCTACCTCACAGGACTGTGGTGAGACCAAGTAAGGTACGTTAGGTGGAACGTCAAGCCCCACTCCTGGACGTCGCTCAGCCAACAGTCACAGTGATTAACCAGTGGGGAGGAGAGGCTCAGAGAAGGGTCAGTCTGCTCCTAATGACGTAGTGCTTCTAATTTGTGGGGCTGGAAGTGTGGAATGGCTGAAGCAAGTACAAGAATGATAAATAACAGGCCCTTCATTCCAGGCTGATGGGTACCAGTAGAACAGCCCCCATCACCAAAAATATGCATAAATATTTTGCATATGGAAAGCATGATGGATGTTCCTCCCTATGCTGTCCCTAAATCCCACGTGCAGACCACACTAGGGGAAAGAAATTGTGTTTTCTCTCTGCCGGGTATCTGAATTTCCTCATGCTGCAAACCCTTTTGGAAAATAAAGAGTCTCACGCATGTCCCTCATTTCTCTCACCTGCGCAGCTGGTGCAATATATTGATGTCCTTAATTGGGGATTGGAGAGCGTGGGGTTAACATCCTGAGAAACCCCCAAGTGCATCTTTTGCATGCTGGCAGGCAGGTGATGGGAGCTGGCAAACAACCCCCTTCCATGTTGAAAGCAGAAAGAGGGTGCTGCACTCAGGCATTTGGTTGTTTCACAAACCACAGTGAGAGCTGGGGTCCTGATTACTTAGAGGCAAGCAATCCTTTTGTTTGTTTCTGCAAATCTGTCTGACCTGGTCCACCCCCAGAGAGAGCAGTGGTGTTTCTGGATTCCCAGAGAGGGAGTGTCATTTGCTGATCCTGGGGCTGGATGACAGGTCCTGGAAGCAATGAGCACAAGATCTCAGTTTCTGAGCCATGTGGGAAGGAGAGGTATCAGGGACAAATGAAGACAGTTGCTATTTAGCCAGGATTTGAGTGAGTGGGCTAATTACTAGATAGGTACACATGGCCACTTCGTGACTCATATTTAATGAACACTGAGAATTTGATTTGGTCAGCATCTCCCAGTGACGCCCACCATTCTCTTGTATTGATTGCTTATGGGTTAAGATAACTCCAGCATTCTGCCCAGGACTTTTTCCTCACAGCTATTAAAAAAAATATTAATCTGGGATGCCAGGGTAGCTCAGCAGGTTGAGCGCTTGCCTTGCAACCACGAGGTCCAGGGATTGAGACCCAGCCTTAGCCCGTGCAGGCCCATGTGCTGATCTAGGGCACACTGGTTACCACCAGTATGGCTGCCAAGGTTCTCACCTCCTATGCAGGAGGCCCCCGGTTCAGTTCCCACCCTGGGCGGCCCCACATCCACCTGTGCAGAATGAAACCATGTCACAACTAATGATGTACAACTATGGAGACTGCTCTAGGCCCTCCCCATTCTCTCTCCCCCCTCTCATCTTCTCTCAAACAATGGAAAACATCTTTAAAATAATAATAATAATAATAATAATAGACCTAATCAGGTGGCTTATTATACCATCTGCCACATACTGTATTAATCACTTTGCACACTCTTCTGTTTATTCCTTACAGTAGCCCAAAAAGTAGATATTATCACCTTTGTCTTAGGAGGTTAGGTGACAAACCTTCAGTCATACTGTACCTGAGCTGAGACTCAAAACCAGGTTTTCTTGCCCTCGGGCGGGTGCTCTTATACACTGCCCTGTTCTGCCCGCCCCTATCATGGCTAATGACAAGTAAACCTCTGAATACCCCTTGAGTTTGTTTATTGCTTATGGAACTTAGGAAAATTTTCTTAGTAAAAATCCCATTTGCCCAAATGGGTGGGTTATTCTTGCTACATGGGACTTTTTAATTTACAAAGAAGGGAAGATTCATACTATAAAGATTCCTTTTGAAATAGATTAATCGGGGGGATCAAAAAAAAATGATTTTGTTTGAAAGCTAAGTGAATGAATCAAGAACAGATGTCTTGGCTAAAGTGAGCATTCATTTGAGTCTTTTAAAGAGAAAATCAGCTTTCTCTTGTGGGAAATATTTGAGACCCTGGAATCTGCTGCTTAATCAAGTCTGAAAATACACGCCCTTCTCATTCTTGCAAACAATTCTTGACACTTTTTCCATCCAATGGAGCTTGCATTAGGAGGATAAGATCTGTTGTTTTCCAAATATGAAATTGTAATACTGAATGTGCTTTTATAAAAGTCACTACTCCCAGGAGTTTTGCATATCCCCTAGGGAAGGGGGACTACACTAACCTGGTTCTTCTTCTACCACTTCAAGAGAGACCTCTCTGGAGTGACTAGATCATACCAGGTTTATTTAGGATTGCCAACTCAAAGGCCATTGAAAAGCCAGGTAGGTCAAAGACATGAGTAAAGAGGTTAGGGACAAGAAGATAGCCTGATGGGACTTGTAGTAAACTGTAAAACACATACCCACTCCCCCTCCCCAAAGCATGCAAGTTCAGATTTTAAAAGTCCAAGCTGATGCCACTTAAGGAAGCTCATATGTGGGACCCATTTGGCCCATGGGCCATGAGTTTGAGATCCCTAGTAGTTCTTACTGTGACTCTGTGTGTTCTTGGTCCAGATGGTTTATTTTGGGGGGCCTAGTGTGTTTGTGTCTAGAAGTGGGCTGATACAGCCTTGCAGAATTATCAACAGGAGTCCCAGGCATGGACACTTGATAATAAACCATGGAGATGCCTGGAGCCACTGTCACTGAAGTGTCATTCTATGACACAGAGTCAACTCTCCATTTGGACTCTGCGTCTGCATGTGATTTATTACAGATCATCATTTAGTTCAGCCAATCCCTGCAGTATTGTGGTTTTTTTCTTTTTCCCAAATCTGAGATCTTACAGGGCCTTTATCCTAATGCCCTTCAGAGAGCCTTTCAGTTGCATCTTGGATAGGAGAGAATTATTATTTGACCCCCTGGTTTTCTTACAAGTGTGTCTTACAAGGCAGGGAGTGATGTCAAAGAATAGTCATCATGCCACTGTTTTGTTTTGTTTTTTGGGATCTGAATTAGTCCTTTCTGGCCAGTGGGGCCAGATTGCAGAGTTCTGTGTTCCTCCTGTGCCCCTTTTTCCTGTCCCACTTCTGCTTTCTTCCTCATTCCTCTTCCTCCATTTTTCTTCACTCCTTTCCCCCTCCTCCCTCCCAGCCTCCTCCCTGCCACCCCTCCTCTCTCCCCATCCCTACCCACTCCTACACATCTGCATCCACGGTAGGGGCTGTGCTCTGAACCCCTCCCTCCATCTGCATCCACAGGAGATGCAGAGGCAGCTCTGGTGCCAGCCAACAAGGTGATACCTGGAGCTTTCCTCCTAGGAAGCAACCAACAGCCCATCTCTTCCTGGTCCTATGACTTCATGGTGGTACCCAGAACGGGCTGTGGTGGGGACATTCACACCACAGAAACCCACAGATGCCCCAAGTTGGGCCTTCTGTTTGCTCTCCTGAGAGCTCCTTGTTAAACACATACCAGCATGCCACTCTTTGCTTTGGAGACCAATGCCACCTCCTCCACAGCAGACATTCCATGACGCCCTTGTCACAGAGGAAAGAAGTCAGGAGAGCGCAGGTGTGTCTAGCACTGCTTGAGCAGCTGTGATGAGGTGGGAGAAGCAGAGGCAATTGAAGACCTGAGTCCTGTTAGTACAGATGATAATGTGTCTGGGGAGACAGGACAGAAGAATTAGTTACTAGTCAGGAGAGAAGCCAAGCTGTGTGGAGTAACCGGGCCGTCCCTGTCGCCCCCACTGTGGCCCTGTTCAGGTGCTGTCCTCCCGTTCCCTGCCCACTCCCCCACACAGCTGCCAAGCTCTTGCCAAATCATCCTCCAACGAAATCTCCCACCTAAAAGGCTCCAGTGGCCCCAACTTCCCCCAATGCCCACAGTGGGGAGGAGCAGCTGGAAGAATGGGCTTTGGAATCAAGCTGCCACTTCCGGGACCCTCAGAAAATTGTTTTACTTCTTGAGCCTCAGTTCCACATCTGTGCAATGGAATGTTGTGAGAGTTAAAGATGGTCATCCATGAATTCCCTGCACATAATAATCACTTAATAAATGTCCTGTGTGGTCGTTGTTCTGTTACAGGGAACAACATACCCTCTTGCATCCAGAGCCCTTTGCTATTTCCCCAGTCATGATCCCTGTATCACCCCAGATTCTAGCCAATCAAGCTAGCTGCCTCACTGTCTCGAAGTCCACTGAGCATTTTCACCCTGCTCTCTGAGCCTGGAATGGACCAGAAGCAGTTTGGCTTGTGGTTAAGAGCAAGAATTCCAGTCCTGCTTCACATTAAAAGAATATCCTTACTTCTGCGCTCTTCCCACCAGCCCACATGCCATCCTCTCCCAGTTGCTTGCCTGGACCCCAGCCCCCTTGGTGGGGTGCCATCCCTCCTTCTCTGGGCTATGGAAGAACATACGTGGCTGCGGGCTCCATGGCCCATCTCCCAGCTGTCCCAAGAGCTCCGTGGCAGGAGGAGTCAGCCTCCCCCTGTGTCTTTATCCCCCTGCACCCAGCATGGGGCATGGCTCCCTGGCGGTGCACAGTCGATGCAGGTTGGATTGGATTGAAAATTCTTGACAACACAAGGTGCTCAGTCGAGCATTGCAGACAATTAAGGGCGAGAACAAATGTTTGCAAACTACTTACTGTGTGAGCGAAACAAGCAGAATGAGATGAGAATGAACATGGAAGTCAGTTGACATAGTAGAAGTCAGAGTCTGACTACTCTCCTTGCACATGGAGGGAAGCCAAGGCACAGAGAGGGAAGGGACTGACTCAAGATCACACAGCGAATGAAGTGTAGATCACAGATTCAAATTATGGTCTATGGACTCCAGAGTCTCAAGCTAACTGCTTCCTAGCAAGGCCTTCTCCCTGCAGACGGGGCCCTAAGGCTGGGCGGCCTGGCTACTGCAAGCACAGGCAATGTTTGCAGTTGGAGCAGAGCTGGGGATTCCCAGAAGGGATTGCCACCCCTTGGGGCTGGATGCCTCCTGAGAGACTCTAGAGCCCTCAGCCCCAGCAGCCCGGTGAGGACTGCTTAGCCTAGGTCCTATGTGACCTCTTGTTGGCTCCTAGGACACCCTCAGGGTTTGCCCAATACGACCACAGGCCTCTCCTGGAGCCAGAGTTTGGAGGATCTAGTGGCAGCAGCCTTTCCGTGAGCTTCTTGAAAGGAATGTTAGGCCTTGTCCTTGTGAAGGTTGTCATGGAAGGAGTTGCCTACTGGAAATGGGCCACTCTTATATACCCCAAAGGTCAGGCTTGGGGGTTCCAGAGGCACCCTACTAGAGACAGCAGAATAGAGACACAGAAGCCCAGCTACCTGGGTTCCAGTCTCAGACTTCCTACTTCCAAGCTGGGAGACCTTAGGCAAGTCACTTTGCCTTTGTGCCTCAGTTTACCATAAATAAAACAGGGCAGGTGGTAATAGCAAGATGATATACATAAAGCATTTAGATCAGGCCCTGGCGTGTTATAAGTGCTCTGATCACTTCCTTCCCACACTCTGAGCTCTCCTTTTTCTCTCTGTATTTGTTCATGAAAAGTGGGGGCGTTTTGTTTTTTTCTGTAAGCAACCACAGGAGAAAGAGAACTACAATTCCTGGCATTCATGTCACCGCTGGATGGCTCTATGAAGCCTCCAGGAGTTACAAAGCTGATCTTCTCACTCTTGTTGTTGGAGTGGGGTGTCCTGTAGTCTCCTACATTCTGGTTTTGGAGGCACCCAGAAAACCAGACTTCCAGACTCCCAGAGACACCCAGCAGAGGGGAAGGGCAGGAGCCTTCATTTCCTTGACTGTTGTGGGTCTGTAAGGCCAGACAGACTTACGTCCATGCAGTCACATCTCTCCCCCTCCAGAACCCAGCAGGTAGGCTCAGATAGGTTTTTAATGCTGCATCTAAAGACTTCAGAGGATTTCACACAGATGGGTGTCTGGAAGGCTCCTGCTGAGTGATCATGTACCTCTAGACTACACCTGTGATTCAGAAAGCCTGGGTTAGATCCTTTGTGACCTTGGGCAAGTCATTTGACCTCTCTGAGCTCAGTACCATCATGTGCAAAATGGAACTAATACCAATCACTTTAGCTTCAATATATTTAGTACTTGCTGGTCCAGCCAGGCACAGTGCTAGAAAATTCAAGTTCGGCCCTCACAAGATGTGAGGTCATTTCTGTTGACTCCATTTCCTGATGAGTAAACAAACACTGGAGGAAATAAGTAACCTACTTAAAAATCACACTGGAATATTGTGAAGAGTAGGCATTCAATAAATGCTATTGAGAAATGCGCCTGGGTCTGTAAATTACCTCCCAGATAGATTGAGTCCACTGAGGGGTTTGCATCAAGATGTGGAGCTGCTTTCCTTCTTCTCTTAAGTTAGTGTGTGCAATGGGCTGCGAGTTGGGGATCTATAAAGATCATACCACTTGTGTGCTGTGTGACTTTGGGCCAACTACCAGCCCTCTCTGGGCTTTTTTTCTTCATTTGTAAACTGCTGGTGTAGACCATGTATACTGGTGTGGCTATGGAACAAGTCTGGACCAGGAAGGAGGCTGCATATCTCCTAGCCCACGGGTGGGCAAACTGTGGCCCACGGGCCACATGCGGCCTGCTACAGGGTTTTTTGCAGCCCACCAAGACATCAGATTTTTATGATACAATTTATATCTTTTCTGAAATGCAAAGTTAACTAATAAATGCAATCATTTTAAAAGGTGTGGCTCTCTGCTAACCTTCATTTCCACAAAGCAGCTCCCGAGCCAAAACAATTGCCCACCCCTGTCCTAGCCCCAACCCCCACTGGCTGAGGGTCCAAGGATGAAGGCCTACCATCTAGACTTGCAGCCATCTGGTTTTGCCTGCAGCTTGCACCCTAGCAAAGGTGCCAGACTGGGCTCAGGCCTTGGAGACCCGGTCTAGCTGCCCCTTCTCCAGCAAGCAGTATGTGCCATGGCTTCCCACAGCACCTGCCAGCCACCTCCAGAAGTTTGTCCTTCCTCTAACCTTCTGCACCTGAATATTGGCCATTAATTGGCCCTCACATTTGTACATCGTTTTTCAATTACAAAGCACTTCTGTGGCCATTCATCTCTTTGAATGGCACTCTAAGCTGCCATTTATTGAACACTTCCTGTGTGCCAAGCCCTCTGCTTTCACTGGTCTCTTGCCCTGCACTATCTTGCTTCAGAGTTTTACAACAATCCAATGAAGCAGAAGAGTCTGAATTTACAGATGAGGAAACAAGGCATAAGCAAGCTAAATATCTGGCCCCTGGCCATGCTGGGATTTGAATCAAGCTCCATGAAATAGTGTCATCCCTACCCTACAGTTCCTACAGCTCCTGTGGGCACCTGGATCACTAGGTCCTTGTGAAAATGCAGCTTCTGGTTCCATGGTCTGGGTTGGGGCCCAAGATTTCACATTTCTAACAGGCTCCTAGGTGATGCCAATATTGCCTCTCAGAGAACCATACTTTGAGTAGCAAAGCCCTGACTCACTAAGCAATTTGAGACTCTTAGGCTATTGTAAAGGCAAGCCTCAGTTTCCTTATTTGTCTGATGAAATGAGGACTGGCACACAATAGGCACTCAATAAATGCTGGCTTTTCTGCCTTAATAGGAGCTGGCAAGGGTCTGGGTGCACAACAGATGCTCAATAGAACCTTGTCCAATTGACTGAGCCTCGCATTTTCCCCTAAACAGAGAATAAACTGCATTATGATTCCTCTTGGAATGAAGCCAAGCCCAATATTAATTATTTTCCCTGAACCACAGAATTTCGGAAAGAAATGAAAGCAAGTAGAGTGATTGCAGTCTGAAGCAAACCTCTATAATGTCTATAATTACAGAAAAGGAGGAAAACAAAGCGGGAGTACATACAGCAGCATGGGAGGGGGTGGGGGCCTAGTCCCAGGCCCCCTGCTCCCCTCTTGCCTCCTGGCTCTTTATGGCACCCTATTCACTCCAAGTGGATTCCGGGCCCAGTCGTGGCCCTGGACAATGGCAGCCCTGAGACTCCAGCCCTGGCCTTTCAGCCTCTGCCTATGTCTCCACCCCACAGAGCCTCCTGTCCCTCTGATGTAAAGGGACAGAGGAGGATTGTCCAAGTGGCTACCACATACTCCCCTCCTCACCTCCTGCAGGCCCCACCTTCAAAACAGATCCACAGTGCCACTCCTTCTTTGCCACCTCTCAAGTCACCACCGTCTCTTGCCTGGACTCTCAGCTCCTTAGTGAGCCACCCTGCTTCCACTGATGCCCCTCTGCAGCCTTTGCTGAGCAGCCAGAATGGGACCCATAAGCATTAAGTCAAATCACCCCCACCGCTTAAACCCTCCAGTTTCTCTAGACTCCTTGCCATGGTCTCTGAGACCTTGTGCGATCTGGCCCCTGCCTGTCTCTGACCAGCTCTGTCACCTGCCGCATTGGACTGCAGCCACCCTGGCCTCCATGCTGTCTTTCAAACAAGCCAGGTTTACTCTTGCCTTGGGGCCTTTGCACTTGCTGTTCCCACTGTTTGAAATACTATGTCCCAGAGAGTCAAATATCTGGCGCTGAATTCAACCTGGAAAAAAATTCTCGTTCAGGCCAAATAAACAAGCTCAAGGGCCAGTTTTGACCCATTTTGCCATTCTGATCTAAAACTTTCAAACTCCACATGTTTTCTTTGGCTTACAAAGCATCTCCTCATTCAGAAATTAGCAGAAGTGTTGTTTCAGCTTGGTTTGGCCAATTTTTATTGATGGCTTTAGAATTTGGTCACAGAGAACACATCGAGGAAAGATGGGGCATCAGAGGAACATATTTACCACCTTCCTGCCTCCAGTCTCTTTCTTTAACTCCTCCCCAGAGCCCTCATTAGGAGGGTCTTCTTCTATAATACTAATCTGGTCCCATTATCACCCCTGGTCTATCCCTGCAATGGGTCCCTGAGTTCCTTAGCCTGGCTTGAGTTCAAGACCCTTCATAAAATGACCTTCCTAGCTTCAAAGCTCTCTGCTTTGGTTCACACATTTTTCTCTCCTTGGGATGCCCTTCCCTCTTTTTGAGCCTGACAGAAACACCCACTCAGCCTTCAAACCCCAGCTCCAGTGTCTGCTCACCTGGGCCACCTGCTCTGGTTGAATGAGCTCATTCCTTGCCGGTCGATGGTGTCTAACTCATACACCCTTGCCGCTCTTATTACAGGCTATTACGATTAGCTGTAGGCAGAGATATTTCTCCTTCTAGGCTGTGACCTTATCAAGGTCAGGCACCTTATCTTATGAATTCTTGCACCCTGAGTGTCCAGCCCCGCTCCATGTACACATTAGGCCCCCAGTCAATACTTATAATATCGAATCTTTCTGCTGGCCCATTAGTTCACTGATTCAAACTCTGGTGGCACAACAGTCTTGAAGCAGTTGTTTCATTGCCATTCTAGCACGTAGCATGTGCTCAGTAAATACTTGTTGAACAAATGAAGGGGTGAATGAGTAGGTGAGTGAATACAGAGGACTTGTCATTTGTGGTCTCACAGTAACAGTGCCCTTTAGAACATTGTTTTGGTGGAATTCAGTTCATGGTGCATATTTTTTTTATATATATATATTTTTAATTTATTTATTTTGACAGAGAGAGAGAGAGATACAGAGACAGAGAGAGAACTGAACTGGGGGAGCTCCCAGTTCAGCACATGGTTCCGCACGGGCCGGGGCCGGGACCCGATCCCCGGTCGCCGGCGCTGCAAAGTGAGCGCTCAACCCACTGAGCCATCCCGGCTTCCCCCATGGTGCATATTAAGGACCTAGAAAATTGTGAAGCCAGGTTCTTGGTCTGCAGAATGTTGTCACCTGATGAGGAAGAACTAGAAGACTGGAAGAAGGCCTTGGAAAAATGCCTCATGTCATGAGGTGGTGAGAAGCTTTCCTTCCACCCACTTGACTAGCAGGTAAAGTTGAGCCACAGACTGGCACTCAAGGCAGGGGGACACATGGTCTCACCGCAGCAGACCCTCAGAGCCGTCCTCTGACATAGAGCAGACCCTGCTCTGCAAAGCACCGGACCCTGTTTCAGAAAAGGGGAGGTAACTGTAGGAAAAGATTAGTGCTGCTTCAGAAATCATTCGTTTGCTAGAAAGACAGCTGGGTTCCCTTGCCGTGAACTTGCACATGTCTGCTTTCCATGTGCTGTTTTTCATGAGAGAGGGGAGCGACAGGTTAACCAGCTAGTGGCAGGAATTAAAATTCCCACACAGTCATTCCCCTGGTGTGTGTGAGGGGGGCAGCTTCCAGAAGTGCTCTGTGTAAGCACTGGGTCCCAGACCTTTCCACTCAAAGGGCTCCCTTTATCCTTTTCCTCCTACATACTAGATAGATATTTTGGTTGTTTTTTTTTAATCAGACTTTATTAAAGAGTGATCCTTTTTTATTATTATTAACCAGACACACAAATATACCACTCCCAGCTTCTGACCACCCAAAGTTATGAGCTTGACCACTCTGAATTGGTATAAAAAGAACTAAAAGCCAAGGATTTGACATTTTTATTAGCTAATATTCCCCATGGCAACTAAAAGAATGATTTCTATCATGGTTTTGAAAATGCTGAAAGATGTTGGAGGGCCTGAAAAATGAACCCTCAGGAAATGTTAGCTGCTATCATTATCATCATCATCATCACTAATCATCACTATTATAGCTTCTGAGAATCTGGGAATGTGAGATTAAAAACCACAGTTCATACCCAGATGGTAACAATCACAATGATGATAATGGTAGAGAGTCCTAAGCCCTCACTGAGCCAGGCATTCTTTCACACGCTTTGCATGCATGACCTCATACAGTCTTCACCACAACCTCTGAGACAAGTGCTATTCGTATCGCCCCATTGTACAGATGAGGGTCAAAGAGGGGAAGTAATGGTCCTGCATTAGTAAGTGTCAAAGGGAGCTGAGGTCTGAGTTAGCACTGGGGTGGTCTTGCTGCCTTGCAAGTCACAGGATCTTCTCAATCTTAATCCTCAAAGAAGCATCAATTACATTAATGATAATAATTCGTGGCTTTATTGATCTTCATATATTGCACATGTTCTAAAAGAAAAACTGCACAGATGGTGATGCGGCTCTTCTGAATGTACTTCCCCAGGTTCTGGAGATCGCACATATGTCTCCCTCATGGTGAGTTCTTCAGAGCATTCACCCTCTCTGGTCCCTTCCCACTTGGCAAGAGGAGGTGCTTCAATATACTCATGTAAAAGAACAGAGTAACCTTCCCAGGGACCCAGAACTTCCCACCTCCCCCGCCCCCACCACCTTCTGACCTTCCAACCTTCCTTTGTTTTGATGTTGAATGGTTTCACCAAAGGATGTATGCACTAAATTTCACCCTGTTAAATGCATCGTGCTGCCTTGCCTGCTTGCAGGGAGTGAACCAGGACTGAACCTGGAGTGTGCGCAGCCCTCTGTCTCTCTTCTTCCCTGAACGGTGGAAGGTGATCCTGAGACCCAGTACACAGCACCCATTAAAAAAAACACAAAAAACTGGTAGGTTTTGGAGTCTCTGTGATAGTCAACAAGTCAATCCAGAGTGGCAGCCAAAAGTTGTTTCCACAGGCCATGGGCATTCCTGAGAACTTGGTCAAGTGGTGGGAGAGCATTTGCAGAGATTCAAGATTGTAGCAGAAATCCTCTGAGCCTATAAGCAAACATGGGGAATTTATTTTATGACTGCAATGGCTTTGTAAACTCTTGACAGCAGGAACGTAGCCAGTCTTAAGAAAGCCTGGAACCAGAAAGTAGAGTGCCTTCAAGACTCTCTCTCTCTCTCTCTTTTGATCTCTGCTTTCCTTCCTCCTCAGCAGACCACCTATCTCTGCTACTCTGAGTGCAAGGTGGTCAGAAGATGGCTGCCTCAGGGGTGACAAGTCACTGGAGAGACTGGCCTTCTTTCTCTGATCAACGCCAAATTCCCAGGGAAGAAGGTTTGATTGGCTAGCCAGGGTCAGGTGATCAACCCTGGTCCGAGGTGATTGGATCATTTTAAACAAACTTGGTGACTGGAGTGCACAAAGAGTAGATCATGGGGACAGTTAAGAGCATCACTGTTTTCACGGTTAATGGCTGACACCCCCCTCAACAGGGGTTTACTTTAGCCTCCCCCACTTTCCTGAGGCTGCTCTCTCCCCTGCCAATCCCAAGACTCCATGGGAGACCACAGAATCGCCTGCCTCATGCCTCCTGCCATTCCTGATGATGTGAGCTGGTCACCTTCCCTGAGCTAAGAGTTCTTTCTGAGGGTGCCAGGCTCAGGCCAGGAGCTAGATGGGCATCGAGACAGACCTGTGGGTCGTCCTTGAGAGCAAGAAGCAGGGTTGGCAGTAAAGCTTGGAGTGTCTGAAGGTGCTCTGGTTCTCCATGATCTCTAGGAAGAGAACGTGGTATTTGGTAATGGGAACTGCATACGAGGGGCCGGAAGGTGAGTGTGCAGCAAACCGGGGGCCCCCAGCAGGGCAGAGCTGAGGGGAGGAAGCCAGGGCCACACACCAGTGCTTCACATGTTCCTGTTTGCTCCGAGGGTTCCATAAGTTTATTCTATGTTATTATTATTTTTTTAATTTTGTGAAAATTTAGAACTAATTCTTGAAATCCAGAAAAGAGGGGGAAAAAATACTTATAAACTAATCAGTGCGAACATATTAGGGTATGTTCTTCAGTGTTTTGTTTTGTGTTGTTGTTTTTTTAATGAACAGATTTGGGGGTAAGGCAAAAATAGGATTATACCAAATAAGCTACATTGAAACCTACTTTTCTCACTCCACCAGACAAGGGGCTCTCTCCCCTGTTCATACAGGTCTGTCTCAATTACTGCAAGCTTGGATAGAGGACCAGAAAAAGGTTGCCTACCTTCCTGGGCTTCCCCTTGGGCTCTGGGGAGCTGCAACCCCTCTGTGCTTTATCTGTTCCTGCTGATGAAAATGTGGAACGTCTTCCTCATGGTGCCCTTGTGCCCATACCCACAACTGTCCTGAGGGCAGTGGGCCCCCATCCTGCATCTTCCCAGTCCCCCATGGATCAGCCATGCTGCATGGACTCACTGAGGTTGCCCCAGCTGGGTGGCTCCAAGGGGCTCGCATACAGCCCAGATGCTGGCAGGCTTCCTGCCTCCCTGCCACTCTGCCCAGGGCTGGCTGCCTGTCGGCGCTGCCTGCCTGTTCACCGTTCCTCCTTCTCTCTGCTTGGCAGGCTGTCACCCAGGGGTTGCCGAGGGGCCTGCTCTGGAGCTGACCCACCACGGAAAATCTTCAGGTCACATCCACACCCAAACGCATAAGCACTTAGGGAGCTGTCTTTCTAAACCAATTGGGCGAAAAGCACTCTTACAGCTATTAAAGCTCATTTTTGCTGCAGTTTTACAAGCCAGATAGCATTAACCCCATTTTATAGATGGGGAAACTGAGGCTAGAGCAATCAAGAGTCATACATAGGGTCATTCAGTTGGTAAAAGGCAGACTGGAGATTTGAACCCATGACTGGACTGAGTCTCATGTCACAGACTGTCCTCTACCTCGCCACCTCTGGAACTAGAGGTGAGAAAGGTGCAGTGTAGGTAGGACATCTGGGGTGACAGGATCAGCGAGGTCCTTCCTCACCTGAGGGCTGGGGCTGGGCTCTCAGCATGAGAATCTCCTTTCAGGAATTTGTTAAAGGTATAGATTTGGGGCTCATCTAGAGATTCTGACGTGGCACATCTGGGGTAGGACCTAGGAATGCATCTTTATAGAGCATCCCAAATGACTTGGGAACAGTCAGGCTTGGGAACTGCTGATGAGATAGCAGCAAGTCCTCACCATTTGCCAGGCAGGGGTGCCTCACTGAATAAGTCAAGAACAATGGCCTGATGAGGGAGATGCTATTATCAACCTCAATTTAAAAGATAGGACCCAGAGAGGTTAAGAAGTTTACTCAAAGTCACACAGCTTGAAAGTGAGAAAGGGACTTTGATCATGGTCAGAGTCTGCTCAGATACTGCCTTCGCTCATCCATCCGCTGCAGCCAGGACACTTCCCCATTCAGCCCACATTCAGAGCCACCCAGCTTATCCTGCCATGACTTTTGTGTCGTTAGGGAATGAGACTCCTGTTTGCATCCAGGGAGGCAAAGATGAAGAGTACTCAATGTTTCTGTTTGGAAGTTTGGTCGCCTCATGTTTCTCCTCTGAGCAGGACACATGATAGGGGACACATGACACAGACGGCCAGAGCTGGAGCTAGTTCAGGAAACAGACCACATCCTCAAATGCTGTCTTGAGAAACAAAAGCCACCTCCCTTCCTCTGGGGTCAGGGGCTGGTGGGAGGAAGAGGGTTTGCGGGAGAGCTTTCTTGGGCCCCTAGGTTTTTTGTGGGTTATTTTGTTTTTGTTATTTGGAAGAAGCTTGGGAATCTTTCTCCTCTCATTACCTGTCACCCCAGCCCTCTGTTCTAGGGTGACCTTGAGCCGCAAAACTGCTGTCCACGTGGACTGGGGCTGACATCACACGTCCATCTGCCAGGACCCCTGTGTCCAAACTACGAGACATGGCGACCAATGGCAGCAAGGTGGCCGATGGGCAGATCTCCACAGAGGTCAGCGAGGTCCCCATGGCCAATGACAAGCCCAAAACCCTGGTGGTCAAGGTGCAGAAGAAGGCGGCGGACCTTCCGGATCGGGACACGTGGAAGGGCCGTTTTGACTTTCTCATGTCCTGTGTGGGTTACGCCATCGGCCTGGGCAACGTCTGGAGATTCCCCTATCTCTGCGGGAAAAACGGCGGCGGTAGGTGCTGACCTGGCCACCTCCCAGCTGGAAAGTGCTCCTCTTAGACGTTTTCTGGAGCAACTTTAGGAAATGGGTCCTCTAAAAACTCCAAAAAGAGTGGCAGCCTCCACTTCCCGTTTCTTGTCCTCTTGCCATAGGATTCCCAAAGGGCGACTGCCCTCTGTCAATGAATGTGGGGGATGTGTTTTGAGCAGAGTGCGTACGTGGGCCTCACTTTGGCTGTGGGTGCTGCTTTTGAGGAAATCATGGCTGGGAACCCAGAGTGCCCCGTTGTGGTGAGCTCTCAGACCACGGTTTCCCCAAAGCTGTGGGGGATACAAGCATCTTTCTTCTCCACCCCTAAGGGGCCTTCCTGATCCCCTACTTCCTGACGCTCATCTTTGCGGGGGTCCCGCTCTTCCTACTGGAGTGCTCCCTAGGCCAGTACACATCCATCGGGGGCCTGGGAGTGTGGAAGCTGGCCCCTATGTTCAAGGGTAAGTCTTCAGGGTGGGGCTGTGGGTTGTGGTGGTGATCCTGCCCACAGGACTGGTGAAGCCAGGGCCTTCCCAACACCCCAGAGCCCTCTCGACAGAGGGAGCTGCTCTGCAAAGTCCGAGCAGAGTGGAGCCATTATAAGGGCCCAGGTGACAGATGACAACACCAGCCAGAACCTAGAATAGCCGAGGTAGAGAGGAGGGCCCCGCCCAAACCCTACCCGTACATCAGCCTGTTCTGTCCCAGAGCTCGTTTCCCTGGCAGGGGCAGGGTTCGACCTTCTTGGCTTCCTTGCTCAGTGCCGGCAGACACCCAGGTGGACACGTGGAGAATCATGCTTGCCTGGCAAGCCGCCCCGGTCCCACCTGTGGCCAGCCTTTGCAGGGCCCCAGACACCAGGCCTGGCTCTCTCCCTTTCCAGATACATGTCACCTTAGCCAAGTTCCTGCCTCTCTCCAAGGTCAAGTGAGATTGTAGATGTTATGGGCCGGGATAACAGCGATGCCCTGGGGCAGTTGCCATTATTAAATGAATGCCACGATGGTCTGTCCTCTCCTAGGGGTGGGTCTTGCTGCTGCTGTGTTGTCCTTCTGGCTGAACATCTACTACATTGTCATCATCTCCTGGGCCATCTACTACCTGTATAATTCCTTCACCATGGTGAGTGGCCCCTCTGACCACCCCTCCAGAAAGAGCCAGATCCAGAGCCCAGCCTCCATCCACCAGCACCACCAATCTTCTGACAGGGCCATTCCATAGGATGGGGGCAAGGTCTTCAGCAGCGCTTGTCTTTCCACAGTTATAGCACCATGACCTGAGCCCCTGCTCTAGGCCAAGCACTCGTGTAGCCTAACATCTAATCCTCATGACACCCCTCTAAGGTGGGCATTGTTAGCCCATTTCAAACCCTGACCCCACTGTCTACCAGCTGTGCAACTTTGGGGATGAGACTAGACCTCTCTGAGCCTCAGTGCCCTCATTTATAAAATGATGGTAAAAGGGACATCTCCCTCCTAGACTCGTGAGGATTAAATGTGTGTAAAGTGCTTAGATCGGTGCCTGGCAAAGAACAAGCACTGTAAGTGTTCACTGTTCACACCACTGTACACAGGGTTAAATGGGTGAGGTTGCTTGCCCAAGGGTGAGTAGTTAGGAAGTGGCCCCAGGATGGACACACCAAGCCTTACGATGCAGCGTGGAAAGCTGTTCTTTCAGAGTGAAACGGTAGAGATTCGAATCTGAGCAATGACACTGAGCAACTTTGTGATCTTGAGCAAGTTGCTGCCCCTCTCTGAGCTCTAAGTGGGGCTCACAGCATGACCTGTTTCCGGGAGCTGTCGGGAAGGGGAGGTGAAATAACGGCTGTGAGGAGGCTCAGGCGACCTTGAGGGTAGACAGTGGGTGCTGGGACCACTGTTGCC
>PVKE010001424.1:66122-100995 GCA_004027555.1 Craseonycteris thonglongyai
GGAAGCCAGAGCTAGGAGGCATAGAGGTGTCCTCAAAAGGGTCTGTGATGGGAGCGAGACTAGATACAAGCAGGGGCCAGCTCTGGAAGGCTCTGCAAGGTCCACCTGGAGACTTTGGGCTTCATTCTGAGAACAATAGCATTCATTGCAGCATTTTAAGCAGAGAAGTGACATGACCAGACTTACAGTTTAGAAGGGATCCTGGGCTGGAGTGGGGACAGAGCGAAAGTGAAAGCAGGGGTCCTGCTAGACTACTGCAGCCATCCAGATGAGCAACAATGATGACTGAACTAAGGCACCGATCAGTCTGATGGGCCCCACAGTCCCCACCCAGCTCTTGGATCTCAGTGATCACAGATGTCAGCATAATCACAGTGGAGGATATTGCCCAGGTCCATGCCCTCCCCCCACTCCAGCCCCTGCCAGCCCCACCTGACTTTCTCCTCCCTCCACTGTTCTCCCAGACGCAACATGCATCAGATGACAGATGGGCTGGATAAGCCAGGTCAGATCCGCTGGCCTCTGGCCATCACCCTGGCTATTGCTTGGATCCTGGTGTATTTCTGTATCTGGAAGGGTGTTGGCTGGACTGGAAAGGTAAGAGATGCAAACTGGAGGGGGGTGGGTCTACAAAGAGATGTCTGTCCTACGCAAGGAGTCTCTACCTCCCAGGAATCCTGTTCAACCTTAATTTAAGCAAGCCCCTTCATCTCGCTGTGCATCAGTTTTCTTTCCCTTCCTTCTGGGCAAGTGTGAGGATTAAAGGAAATGATGCAAGTCAGGCCCTTAACACAGTGCCAGGTTCACAGTAAGTCTCTTAAGATTCTCCAGGGCCTGGAAGAGCCACTGAAAAACAGGACAAGTGTTGCTCATGGACCACTGAACAAACTGTCCCTGAGTATCTGTGTTCCAAGCCTTGTTCTAGGTGTCTTGGAGTGGGGATGGGGGCAGGGTGGTCCAGAGGCAAACATTCCATATTCTAGCCTACGAGGAGCAACAGAAACAGATTGATTAATGGTTGAATACTCAGGCTTTGTATTCAAACAATCCTGAGTTCAGATCCCAATTCAGTCATTGACTTGGCTGTGTGACCTCCATCAAATCACTTCACCTCTCTGAAACTCAGTTTTCTTTTCTACAACTGGGCTAATGTCAATGTTTATCCATTTAGTTTGCTATGCAGATCAAATGAGATAGTGAATTTGTAAAGCACTCTTCAGCTAGCAAGGGGAGTAAATTGTTTTTCTTTGTAGTGTTGGCAAGGGTAGAGCCAAGGCCAAGCTGGGGTATCCAGCCTGGAGTCATCTGAGGAGTTTACTGATCAGATTTTGTGTGTGTGTGTTGGGGGGGCGGGGGGTGGTGAAACTGGCCTCACCCTACTTCTTTCCCCCTTTAAGCCACACCCCCTGAGTCTGAAGGACTCAGGGCAAATGTGTTGTCTGAGGTCTTAAAGCAAGTAAAGGGGAGAAAGAATTTGAACTGAAAAAGGCTGGAGACAAAGGAGGTCCAGACTATCTAAGAAGTTGAACTAGCAAAACAGAACCTTAATTAACTCCACACTTGGGCATGGGCACAGCTGATGAAAAGCTGCCCAATTTCAGTCTGGTGGGACCTTTGGACCCAGCAGGTTTTCAGGTTCAAAGTTGATGTCATACGGCTCTGCTAGTTCAGAAGGAGGGCGGCTTTAGGAAGCAGAAGGGCCGAAGGGCTTCAGAAGTGACGGCTGAGCTCGGATCACATTCCCCTGGTTCCTAGCTGTGTGACTAGTCATTTTACTTCTCTGAGCCTCAGCCTTCTCATCTGTGAGGTGGTCACAATAATAGTACTTTACAGGATTCCCCCAAAGACTAAGGGGGATAATCTAAGCAGAGTATGTAGCATCTGCCTAGTAAATAGTAGGCACTGAATCCATGACATTAATTATAATCATTTTGGGTGGTATCTAGAGTTCCTGTTACATCAGGAGACTGACTACTTCTTGGGAACAGAGAGTAGGGCCTCTCTTACTGCATCTTTTGAGTGAGGCAATGCTCCATGCTGAATATGGAAGGCACATTGAAGTACAAGACCTAGACAATACTTATTAAGCATGGCTTATGACCTTGTGCAACCAACCATTCTGAATAGTAAGGTTGATGTACCCATTTTCCAGACAACAGAAAGGTAGGCTCAGGGAGGAGCTTATAAGTGACAAGCTTATAGGTGACAAGCTTATAGGTGACACATAAGGTTTTGAATCCCTTTTTCCTAATTCCAAGTACAGTGGTTCTTCTGTGGGATCATGGCTGCCTTTTCTAACCCTGAAGAATCTCAGAGTCAAGTCAGGGAGATGAAACTAGCCCAAAGAAGAATTTATGCTGAGCATGATTCTGAGATGCAAAGGTCATTGAACTTGAAAATTGCTCTTTCATACTAGTGAGCAAAGAAATGCAGTTTTAGGCGATGACCTCAGTCTTTTGATTATCAATTTGGCAGAAAATAATTTTTAAGATGATTATACTCAGTGCTAGCGTCTTTGCAGGAAAGACACCCTCTGTCATGCTGAACAATGTTCAATTTCCAGAAGATAATTAGCTAATCTGGATTAAACACCTTTGAAAAGCTTATTCATTTTTTTTCTTAGTAATTCCACTTCTAGAGAATTTCCCCCATGACTAGTATCATTTCTTAGTGTAATTTGTATTAATTTTTTAAGAATAATTTGTCTACTTTTGTAGACCAGTCTCTATATACTGGGGTGGCCATTGTAGTATTACTGAGAATCACATAGAATTGGAAGTAACCTTAATGGATAACAGTAGGGGAAACTTTGAGAAGGATGGTGAAACCTTCTGAGGGACTATTTTGTATAAATAACAACCAGATCATTATGAGACAATAAAATAATCTTTAGTAAACAAAACAAGAAACAAAACCATTTTTTAAAAAAGCTTTAAACATGTTAAATGAAAAGGCAAGTACATAATTTGAGCCTCATTTTGTAAGAAAATATGATCATAGATGCAAAAGAAAGTCTCAAAAGAGGGACAGTCAAATGTTAACATCCATGCAATTATTTGTCAGGCATTTATTAAGTGTCTGCTATGTACCGTGGACTGGGAAGACAAGCAAACACGACAAACCCTGTCCTTCGTGTAACTTACATTCTAGGGACTATTTAAAGGAGCATGTGTGTGTTCATCTGTAATTAAAAATTATTTTCCTTTCACCACATGTATTATGTGAATAATTTAAGCAGAAATCCAAAAGTAGGAGGGGTAGGAGAGGAAAAGCCAGTGGCTGAGCTGGTTGGTTCAGACCCCAAGGAGGGGCTGCAGAAAGGTGCCCAAGCAGAGCAGGTCAGGGATCTGGAAAGGTTTCCTGGAGGAAGACAAACTGGAACCAAGCCCAAAGCCACAGCAGGTGGTGACGTGGGGACAGGAGAAGCATGAGTGTGCTGAGGGGGGCGTAACCACGTCACCCACTTCCTCCCAGGTGGTCTACTTCTCAGCCACGTATCCCTACATCATGCTGATCATCCTGTTCTTCCGAGGAGTGACGCTGCCTGGTGCCAGGGAGGGTATCCTCTTCTACATCACACCCAACTTCCGCAAGCTGTCCGACTCCGAGGTGAGGGGCCGCCTGGACTCCTGTCCTGGGGACACTGGCTGGACTAACAACAGACCTGAGTCCTGAGCCACTGCTTAATAGGTGTAGGATAAGCTACACCTCCTACCCTCCCATATAATCTGGGACTGTTGAGGGGTAAAGCTGATTAGCTCATGAAAAGGCACTGTGGCTATGGCTATAATTTTAACTATTTTTGATCATTCTACCTATAGGTGTGGCTAGATGCGGCTACCCAGATCTTCTTCTCCTATGGACTGGGCCTGGGATCCTTGATTGCTCTTGGGAGTTACAACTCTTTCCACAACAATGTCTACAGGTGGGAGAGCCCAACAGTCCCTTTGTTCCAGCCACTTCCCTCCAAGGCCACGCCCCTTGAGGCCACACCCTCTGAGACCACGCCCCATGAGGCCATGCCCCCTGAGGCCACACCCTCTGAGGCCATGTCCCCTGACCTTTCTCCCTTGTGAATGCCCCTCTCAGAGTCAGTCTCTTCTGGCCACTACTTCCCAAGGAGGGGCGGGGGCAGCCTGGCCTGTAACCCCGCCTCTGCCCTGCCCCTTGCTAACCACTGCCCACTAGCTCACCCTCCCTGACTGTGCTCTTCCCTCCCTGCAGGGACTCCATCATTGTCTGCTGCATCAATTCGTGCACCAGCATGTTCGCAGGATTTGTCATCTTCTCCATTGTGGGCTTCATGGCCCATGTCACCAAAAGGTCCATTGCTGATGTGGCCGCCTCAGGTCAGCACTGCACCGTGGAGGGCCCAGGCTCCGGGAGAGGGAGGAGCTGACCGCGCTGGCCTTGCTGTCATTCTGTCATCACCACCTTGGCACTAGCATGAGGTCTTTATGTGTCAGGCAGCACACCGAGCCTTTATGTGAACTGTTTCCCTGAATCTTCCCAACACTATGGGGTGGATGCTCTTGTTACCTCCTTTTCACATGTGAGGAAACTGAGACTCACTGAGGTCATCTCAAGGTCAGGGAGCAAAAGAGGTGGTGGAACTTTCGAGTTGAGCCCAGACACGGAGGATTGCAAAGCCTGGTCATACTGGCACTTCCAGTACAATCCTGGACATCCCCGCAAGAAGACCCACTCTTGCCCCCCGGGCTATAAACTTTGTTCCAACTCAGACATGTTCACCACCATGACACAAAGCAGCCAAATCAGTACATTCTGAAAGTGTTCTCACGAAGTGGGCTGTGCCCATTCTACTTGCCACACAGTCATCCATGCCACCGTGTCCGAGGTAAAGTCCAAGCAAGCCTTCTCTTCCCTACTCAGCCAGGAAAGCAGCAAACCCAAGAGTTCGCTGTGTGCCCTGAGCTTGCCCCCTCCCCATCGTGGAGACCTGGGCTGGTTGTGTGGAAAGGAATGTTCCCCACTAAGGGCCTGATCTCCCCTACATGGACAGCCTGCCATATCATTTCTCTAAAACTCCCAGCCACCACCATCCCTTTTCAGAGCCAAACCCTTGCAAAGACTTCCCTGCTCTCTTGACCCTCCCAGACACCCAATCACGTCCCTCGAGCATTCTCTTCCCCTGTGCTCCCCATCGCAACAACAGGGTTCGCCATCCAGAGCCCAGCATTATTCTGGATCCTTCTCTCAGCGTCACTCACAAACCAACCAGTACCAGGATCTGTCCATTCCACCTCTGAGTGCCTCTTCATCTGGCCACCTCTCCGCTCCTGCACTGTCCCTACCACTGGCCAGGCCACCACAGTCCCTCATCTCATCTCTCTAGCCCCAACCCCATAGCCTCCCCCGTACACACACATGCTGCTTTCTCATGTGTAATAGAAAAGGGAGGAACTGACTACACTCACCCAAAAGATTACTCCAAAGATGAAATGAAATACAGCTTAGAAAGTGGGTGTGTGCTGGGTGTGCTCTAGGTGCTCGGTGCCTTTTACTTCGTTCTCTCTTTGCCATCTCCCTCACAGGCCCTGGGCTGGCGTTCCTGGCGTACCCAGAGGCAGTGACGCAGCTGCCCATCTCTCCGCTCTGGGCCATCCTCTTCTTCTCCATGCTGCTGATGCTGGGCATTGACAGCCAGGTAAGCACGCCCTCCCCGGCTTCTTGAGGAGCGCCCTGCTCAGCCTCACCCATCTGGGAAGGAGCAAGGAGAGGAGGCTACTGCCTTAGGCCCCAGAGAAGAGGGCCAGGAGTTTCAGACCCCTAGAATGTTCTGCTGCATGAAACTTTAAGAATCAGCTCATCTACCTTCCCCATTTTCCAGATGGGGAAACTGAGGCCCAGAGAGGGCTCTCCTGAGATCACAAAGGGAGGCAGAGGCAGATCGGGCCTGGATGCTGAGGCTCTCCTGACCCTGCTGTCCCAATGTTGCCAGGCTGTGTGGTCTTCCCTCCGAGGGCCAGGCTGCGTGTGGGTTGGGCTGGGCTCTGCTGTGGGTGGCTGACCTCCATTCCCCCCTGAAGTTCTGCACCGTGGAGGGCTTCATCACAGCCCTGGTGGACGAGTACCCCCGACTCCTCCGCAACCGCAGGGAGCTCTTCATTGCTGCAGTCTGTGTCGTCTCCTACCTGATCGGCCTCTCTAACATCACCCAGGTGAGCACAGTTGGTACCTGGCATACTTCGGGTGCTGCCTGCCCCAGGGCTGCTCCAGGCCCTCTTCTCTCCAGCTTTGGCTTATCCACCTTTCATCTGTTCACCGAGTACCATCTTCGTGCTGAGCCTGACACACATGACAAGGAGTCAGATGGGGTTTCTGCCCTCAAGGAGCCCTGGGCTGATGGGAGACACAGACACTGAGCTAGACATGATAGGACGGAGCTAGAGAATGCAGCCCCTAACCAGGCCTGAGGCACCAGGGACTGCTTCCTAGAGGAGGGGATGCAGATGCAGGGGCTGAGTTTTGAAAGACTCACAGAAATTACCTAGAAAGTCAAGTTGAGCCTTGGAAGTTGACACTGCCTCTTCCTCTCATTCCCACTTTTCCTTTTCTGTCAATATCAATGATCCGTGCTCTCTGCATTCACGCCCTCCCAGCCTACTCAGAAGACAGACACGTAGCTGATGAATTGTGCATAAAATATAAATGACCCTAAAGCCATGATGCGCTAAGCCCCGTGGATCTGAATTATCCACAAAGCCACCCCAGATCCAAATGTAGTTCAGAGCCAGAACTACTGTTCATTCATTCCTTCGTAGTTCTGAACATCTATGAGTGTGACATGACACTGGAGATTCAACAGTTAACATGACAAGTTAACTTGGCAAACAAGACTGACATATAAATTAGATTATTAAATGCCACAAAGAAAAGAGGGTAGTGGGACAGAGAATGACCAGCAGTGATGGGAAGGACACTACCTCTGACAGAGTAGTCAGAGGAAGTCCCTCTGAGGAAGTGATAGTTGAGCTGAGACCCAAATGGAGAGGAAGAGCCAGCCAGGGGAAGAAAGTACAGCAGGTGCAAAGGCCCTGAGGTGAGAATAGGCTTGGTGAGCTTGAGGAGTGGAAGGAAAGCCAGTGTGGTTGGACACAGGGAGTGAGGGGTAACTAGGGGATGCAGAACTGATCATGCAGGACATTGAAGGGCAAGGCATTTGGATTTTATTTTATTATTTTATCTCTCTACTTACTTATGTATTATGTCACTGTCTTATTTAAATCATGGAAGGTTTTAAGCAGGGGAGGGATAGGACTGACCTAACATTGTAGACTGATGGCTCTGATGACCAGCTCCTCTTTCAGCCCTCCAGCCTCACCAGAAATGGGGTATTTCCGTCTGCCCTCCCCTCCCCTCTAGACATTTTCTTCACAATCCCCAGAGAGTCAACACCCACATCCTGTCAGGTCACAGGGCCCTCAGTGCTGCCTCAAATCTACCCACAAGTCTTCTTGCTGCATTGAAGCCTAACCCCAACCTCGTCCGACTGCAAAACCCAGGCTGATTGTGAACTGAATGTCCTGGGCACTGGAGGACGTGGCCTCACTGTCCCGCTTTTCCTCTTGCAGGGGGGCATTTATGTCTTCAAGCTTTTTGATTACTACTCTGCCAGCGGCATGAGCCTGCTGTTCCTCGTGTTCTTTGAATGTGTCTCCATTTCCTGGTTTTACGGTGAGAATCAACCTCCCCTGCCTCATTCACCCACTCATTCATTCATTCATTCTTTCATTCACTCCCTCGGTCATCATTTAACCAACATAACTTCTTTACCAGGACTTTTTCATACATTATTTAGTCCTCTCAACAATTCAATGATGTTAGCACAGGAGCTCCCATGTTTAAAAGATACCAAAAGAAGAACAGTTAAATAAACTCATTTAAAATGGGAATGATAGATGATAGATAGCTAGGTAGGTAGGTAGGTAGATAGATAGGTTAGGATAGGATAGATAAAATGGGAACTAAAATTTCTTTATAAATTTTGGGATAAAATGGTTTGTTTGAGATTTTTATCTAGGAAAGAGAAACCAAAACTACAAAAAATAAAAAAAAATAAAAAAAATCTATAGTTAAATATTTTTTAAAGTTAGGTTGTAATTAAAAGTATGTACTATCTTAGCATGAAGGAAACATGATTTATTTCTTTATGTAGTGGCCTAAGTTTCCAGACCCAACTGCATGATAGGCAAAAGATGTTCTCCCTGCACTTTGATTATCACAAGATGATGTGCTTGAAAGAAATGTTCTCCAGGGTCCCTCTTAGTCCTTGGTAATCATTGCATCTTCTTTGCCACCACACATTCATCATGTTCCCTTCCTCAACTGGCCTAGTGCTACTAATGACTTGGCCTATAATTGGATCAATGCCCAACATCACTTGTGAACTTCATGATCCTGTGGGCTTTTGCAAGATTTGCCATTTTTTACAATCTCTATCACCAGTTGCTGATGGAATCAGATCGTCAAGGAAAACCACCCCTACCCGGCGAGGCTTTGAAGGAAAGGCTGGGAGCGATGTTGTCTGGGAGGGAAGGAAGAATGGAAGGGACATGTTTTATAAGTATATCTAATCATTGGTAGATATTTTCACATTAAGGTGACTTGCTTTCCCACACAGACCATGTGCTGTGGGGATTTGGTTATTGAATGCTTAGATAACAAGTTCCCCTCTTTCCCTACCCAAGCATTAGCCCATGCTCCAAATGAGGAAACTTGAGGCCCAAAGATGTTAGTTGACTTGCTTACTGTCATACTGAGAAAGTGACAGATCGAGTTTAGCCTATAGCGCCCACGGCTCATCCATCCCCTCCTGCTTTCGCTCCAAATGTCACAGGTGTCAACCGGTTCTATGACAACATCCAAGAGATGGTCGGCTCCAGGCCTTGCATCTGGTGGAAGCTCTGCTGGTCCTTCTTCACCCCAATCATTGTGGCGGTAAGGACAAGGCTGGACCAGCTCTGTTAGGATGAGGACAGACTAGGCCCTGAGGTCCAGAGAGAAACTTTTGGAGGCAAAGGCAGATGGAAGAGGTCCCAGACCCCTGGTCCCTAATGATACCATTCCCTGCCATCCGCTGAGCAGCTGTTCTGTACCCTGCCTGATACCAGACACATTCCGTCATCCTCACAAACCTCAGCAAATCAGACAGTATTGCCTCATCTTACTGCTGAGGGACCCAGGGCTCACCCAGTCAGCATCACCCAGCACATTGGTGCTGCATTCAAACCAGGTCGGCCAGATTCTGAAGCCCAAACTGCTCATAGTGAGAGGCCTCTCATTCTCATCATCTTTCATTCCTTCTTGAAAGAGGACGCTGAGGCATAAGCAGGCCTGAACTGCAGCTGCCCCAGGTCCTTGGTGTGGGGGCTGGGCCACTGTGTACGTTTTGTCCTGCACAAGGGCGCCTGGCCAATAGAGGACTGGGGCATCGTGGGTGGGGGACTGACATCCAACCCTTGTTCTGCTTGTCAAGTTGGTTAACTTGGAGAAAGAGATGCCTTTTTCTATTGGTCCTCCCAGAGGAAGTACCTTTTGCTATTGGTCCTTCCCGGGACAGTGCCTTTTTCTATTGATCTTCCCATAAAAGGTGCCTTTTTCTACTGGTCCTTCCCAAGGGGGTACCTTCTTCATGTTGAAGAGGCGTGCCCTTTTCTATGGGTTCTCATGGAGAAGGGCTCCTTGTGCCATGGGTCCTCCCGGAAGAGGTGCCTTCCATCATGCACACGGGCACTTTAGGTACTAGCATTGGCCTTGGGTGCAGGATCCCCAGGGTGCTGGGCCCTTGTGAGGGTCAGCCCCAGGGGAGGGGTGGAAGACAGTGGACCTATTGGCTGTAGGATCTGGGGAGGGGGCCTCGTTCTCCAGTCTGGGTGACTGACTGCCCTCCCCCACTTCTCCCAGGGCGTGTTCATTTTCAGTGCTGTGCAGATGACTCCTCTCACCATGGGGAGCTATGTTTTCCCTAAGTGGGGCCAGGGCGTGGGCTGGCTCATGGCTCTGTCTTCCATGGTCCTCATCCCTGGGTACATGGCCTACATGTTCCTCACCTTAAAGGGCTCCCTGAAGCAGGTAAGTCCCTTCTTCACTCTTTGCATCATTTGTCCCCTTCCCTCACTATTGGGAATAGCCTCTACCCCGTGGAACTCACAGTCTAGCTGAGGAGACAGACAAATCAATGCTAATGAAATAGAGTGATAGAGGCACCATGATTTGGGTGGCTGTTAGTTAGCCCTACCTGGATTGAGGAAGGTTAGAGAATGCTTTCTCAAAGAAGTGATAGTGAAGGAGAGGCCTAGGAATGAGCTATTGTTAAAAGTAGAAGCAGAAAGTATGTTCCCAGAAGAGGATGGGGAGCATGTGCAAAGGCCCCGGGGTATAAACTGATCCATGTGACTGCAGGGTAGAGTGGGAAGGGGTGTAGGGGTTGATAAGAGATGAGGTTGGGAATGTAAGGTCGGGCCAGATCATGAAGGGATTCGAAGATGGAACAAGAACTTTGATCTTTATCTTAAAGGTAATAGGGAGCCATCAAGGTTTTGGAGCCAATGGAAGGTAGGGTCTGATGTATTGAGGATTTATTCCAGTTTTCATTTGTGAGCCTGATAAAGAGAAATAGTGGTCTTCCCCTCAGAGAAAGACAAACCATGTAAGGCACACTGCCCCAGTAGGGGCCCACTAGCACATACCAGATCCATGCCAGCGCTTTGTGAAATTTTATCGAATCCTTAAGCGAAAGAAGGCAGTGTTGGAGATTGCCATTGGTGGGGTATGTGCAAGCTCCGAAGATTTCACTGGGGAGGAATGGAAAATCAGATTATGAAGGGCCATAGCTGGAAGGACCCGGATCAGTGGCTCTCAACCTTGTTTCCCACCAAGATGTGCCTTCCAGACCCCCTCAGAGCCAGGGGTGGGGTGGGGTCCTCAGGTCTGCAGCATAGAGAAGATGGGTGGCAGGCTGTGTGCAGCCCCTGAAGTTGCTGGGTATCCCTCTCCTATCACAGACGGAGAAATTGAGGCCAAGCAAGGAAACCACTTACCCAGATTTTTGCAGTAAGTTACTAGAGCTGGGGCTTGAAGCCCTTTCTTCCCACTCTAGGTTCAGTGTTTTCATTTTCCATGATTCTCGCTGAGTCTAAACTAAACAGCAGTTCTACATTTGTGGAAGAGAGCACAGCCTGTGCAAAGGACCAGTGGTGAGAAAGGGCAGGGCAAGTGTGAAGACGACGGCGTGTTATCTGATGAGGCAGTGTGGCTGGAGATGTATTAGAGAAGGCAATGGGAGATTCATCCATTCAGTGAATATGTATTGAATACCTCTTATATGCCAGATGCTTTTATCAGTACTGGGGACATAACATTGAATGAAACAGGCAAAAATCCCACTCTCTTGGGGTTTACATTCTAGTAGAAGAAGATCAACAAATAACAAAATAAAAATACATTAGATGTGAAAACGAGCTATGGAGAAACATAAAGTAGGGAGGGGTTTAGAGTAAGGTGACCAGATTTTAACATTGGTAAAGCGGGACACCATTGACCGGGGGGGGGGGGGGGGGGGTTCGTGATTAAAAATTTAGTCTATCTCCCGCTGTTCCCTAGCTTGTTGTGCATTCTTTCCAAAAATCAGAACTTTTTTTAAACGCCGCAGGACGTGGGACAAATTGTTAAAAATCGGTACTGTCCCGCCAAAAGCGGGATGTCTGGTCACCTTAGTTTAGAGGGTACTGAGCGAGGCCTCACTGAAGAGACAACACTGAGCCAAGACCTAAGGAGGTAGAGAGCAAGCTGTGTAACAATTGAAAGGAAGGCTGTACCAGACAGAGGGTACAGCAAGTGCAAAGGCCCTGAGGCAGGTGCATGTTTAGTGTGTGTAAGGAGCAGTGAGGAGGTCAGTGTGGCTAGAGTGGAGTAAGTTAAGGGATTGAGGGGAGGACATTGAGGTATCAGGTGACAGGGGCCAGATCATGTGGGGCCTTGTAGGATTTCAGTGAAATGGGAGCCATTGTTAAGCCCTAAGGAGTAAAGGGAAGTGATCTATATCATAACCCCTCCAACTGCTGTGTTGAAAATAGAGTGAAGGGTATGATGGTCAAAAATGGAAGTGGAGGGCCAGTAGGGAGTTACTGCTATAACCCACGTGGGAGCATTGGAGGGTATGAAGGCTGTGGGGAAGTGGCCAGAGTTTGGTGCTGTTTGAAGCAGAGCAGACAGGACAGACTTGGAAAAGAGCAGCCGGTCTCCTTCCATCCCAGCCTGAATTCTCTCTGGTGCCCACAGCGCATCCAAGTCATGATTCAGCCCAGCGAAGACATCGTTCGCCCAGAGAATGGTCCAGAGCAGCCCCAGGCCAGCGGCTCAGCCAGCAAGGAGGCCTACATCTAGGGGTGCGGGGCGGCTCGCCAACCCCACACTTTCACCCCCCACCCTGACTGAACACGACCACCACTTGATGTCTGAAGGTATTACCTATCTCAACCTACCTCGAGTGGCAAGTCCAGACACCATCACCACCCAGAGCAGGGAGGTGGGAGACAGTCTCCCCCACTGGTGGGCCCTGCCATGGGCACAGATACCTGATGGCTTTGGCACCATAGGCCGGTGACCTTTCTAACTCAGGCCGCAAAAGCATCAAGCATTTGGCCTTTGTGACTGTCAAGGTAGATCATTTGTATCCTGCCAGAGCGTGATGCAGTGAGGCTGCGCCCTCCTGGCTTTTAGTCACTTTCCTGACTGTTCTCTTACTGCCGAAACCCATGACTGTTACTGTGGACTTTGCAGGAGTTCATTTCCATCGGAGTGCTGCTCTGTGCACATGAAAAGGGCATTTTGTATACCGGGGATTTCCAGGGAGAGCTCTCTCTTTAAGTAGCAGGGAGCCGTCGGAGCTCTTTCATGCTTTGGTTTTCTCCTTCCGGAAGCAGCTTGACTTTAAAACCAGCCCCAAGGACCTCAGTCAGCATTCCCAGAGCTGCTTCTCAAGCAGTCTGCTAGTGTCCTTTCCCACCTCCCCCGGCAGCAGGCTGAGTTAGCATCTTGGTGGCTCAGCTCTCCTGCCCGCTCCTCACCAGTCCACTCGGATGGCAGCGCCCGGCCCAACAGTGAGTGTTCCAGTGGGGTCCTGCTCCTGAGAAATGTGCCACAAGCACAATTGGTATTTTAATCGCCGTTCCTGGGGCAGGGGCCTGAGATCCCTCTGGGGGAGTTCCCTAATCTGAGCCCCAGTTTCTCTTAGGCTGCACAGCTGCACAGAGCGCAGAACAATAGCACAGGAAATCAAAGTGAAGTCCTGTCCCCGAGTCAAAATGGATCCAATTACCCTTCTGGAACTGTCTCCCTCACTGCCACCCCATGCGAAGTAGCTACTGTCTCACCTTTCTGAAATTCCGCAGCAGGAACCCCCTCACTGTCACTAAAATATACCCAGCCCCGCCCACTAACTGAGGAGCTAGTGTTAATCCAGCACCCCCCACTCCTCCCCAAAGTGCTTCAGAGATTAAAACTGCTTCTCTGGGGAGTACTCGTTCCTTTCCAGGATGGGCTCTGTGGTGGTGATGATGATGGTGGTGATGATGATGGTGGTAGTGGTCAGCAAATCCGGTAAAGACGGTTCCTTGCAAGCCCTAGTAACTCAGCATTTCTTGTTTGCCAGGAAGGTGGGTTCCCATGTAGCAGATCATATGTTGTGCCCTGTAGCTCCTTAGCTAGTTAGCTCACAAACTGTGTTTTACGACTAATCCTTAATTACTATGATAAATAACTGTGACTGTGGGTTTTTTAATCTCTTATCATTCTCATCCAAAAGTGACCAGTGACCGGCATACCAGTTCTTGCAATAAGGTATCACCCTCAGAATATTAAGCACATTATTGTAGAGAAAACAGAAAATATTTGTACACATGTAACCGTCCATACACGGACACTCATCCTCATACGTGATCTGTACGGTCTCATTTGATATTATGTAGGAAATCTAAACCCTTTTCCTGAGCTCATCTGTAAATTACTCTCATTGCTAAGGCATCCCAGATGCCAACTGGTGAATCATGATCAAAATGCATTTGTATTGTTAAATTATAGGGTTTAGATGGAAAGGAACCCTTCACTGTGCCTCATGGTCCCACCCCTCCATCCCCTGTGAATTCCTTTAGAATAAGGACAGGAAGACTTTTAACTAACTTTCTCTTTGTTCTTCAATGTGAAACTAAGACCAAGTCTTTCTAAGACAAATGCAGTATATTTAATGTTTGTAAGCAAATCTAAGTGAGATGTTTGGCAAGGAATCCCCTAACTGATTTCCATCCAAACCTACTTATATAGCACAATATTACGTGTCATACAGTTACTGTGAGAACTGTGAATATGTGTAACTTTTTTTAGTATTTGCCCTGGAGGGAAAAGATATTGTATTATCATATATGCTTTTTTTTTTTTTTTGCAATAAGGATTTATTCTCAGAATACCAAGTAAATCTATCTCTATATAAAAATATATGTAATATAAACTTATTCAAACTATATACAGAGCCTGTTTAAAAAAAATTACAGCATTATTTAGTAAAATTATCTGTTCTATGGACCAAATGTAAAATATTTATAAATGAAGATGCATTTTAAATGTCTATAAATGGTGTCATAACTAGAGCACGGGTGTTATGTACATCTCTAAGAATTTAGAGGAAAAATAATAAAGGTTCTATGATATACACACCAGACCTCCAATTCTTTGGGATGGGGATACAATAGCCTCTTTCATCAGAACAACAACACATACATACAGTACTATTTTTCCCCAATAGAGAGAGAGATTTGGGTTCAGAATTTAGGGAGATAGAACCAGACTTCCCAAAAGTGTAGAATAGAAAATGTGTGGAATGTGTGTAATAGAAAATAGACTCTGAGCTACATAAGGGAAGTATTTTCACTGTTCTAAAAAACTCTAATGTGGCCAACTAAATAAAGGTTTAAAACTAGGCTAAGGGAAACCAGGATGGCTCAATAGGTTAAGTGCTCACTTTGCAGCCCTGGGGACCAAGGATCAAATCCCAGCCCTGGCCCATGCGGACCCATATGCTGAATTGGGGAGTGCCCCCAGTTCAGTTCTCACCAGGGTGAGACCCCGGCCCAGTTCCTGCCCTGTGCAGCCCCACCCACCTGTGGAATGAAACTATGTGGAAAAACCAATGACATGCAACTATGGAGACTGTCCTGGGCCCTCTCCCTTCTCTCTATCTCTATCTCTGTCTCTGTATCTCCCTCTTTCTGTCAAAAACAATAAAATAAAATTTAAAAACTAGGCTAATAAGGAGCACATTTAATTAATAAGGACATTCATTCACTCATTGATTCATTCCTCAAAATGCTACTTTATAATTGTTGTTTTTTAATTTTATTTCTTAAATTTTATGTAAAAAAATGAATTCTACAGAGAAGTTGCAAGAATTGTTCAATGGACACCTCAGTTCGCCAGTTGTTGACACGGTGACACTTTAACTCTCTGTTAGTCAAAGTTCAGTCTGGGAAACAGAACCACTATGAGTATTATGGGATAAGGGGTTTGTTACAGAAGCAAGATTTTATGCAATTGTGGCAGAAGTTAGGCAGTAAGAGTCTGAGAGGTGGAGGATCAGCCTGAGCGGAAGAGTTATTTATTCACAATATGCGTGTCTCCCATGGTTCTTTGCTGCATCATTTGCATATTGCATCCTCAGTACCCTGTGAGCTCAGAATCCCAGTAGGAGCACAGTGTGTGAGTTGAGTGAGACTCAAAGCCAGCACAAGGTCAATGTATTATGTCTACCACTGAGTAAGCTGGGACTCTGAGCCAGGTGATGGGTCTGTTACACGAAAGCACAGGAACTGCAAATTGAGGGAGTGGGTCCCCAAAGGAAACAAGGAAATAGATCTGTGCAGGCAAACAGAGCAAGGGCCACTAAAGGAAGCCACTCTCTTTTCAAATAACCCTTTGAAAGTCCTTTGACACAAGTCTTCCAATACTTACACCCATTTGTTCCAGTTTTTAGTGCAAGTCCTTTGTGGTGTGGGCCAACCAGGAAGGCAGATGGAAGGAAACTGGGAGTGTCTGAGGTGGGTTGAGACAGTCCAGGCTGGGGCTGTTGTTGGGAAGATGCAAAGGTGGAAATCAAGAGGATCACTGTCTCCACTGGGTGCAGACCACCGTCATCACTCAACTGGATCACTGCAACAGACTCCTGGCTTGTCTCTGGCCTCATCTTAACCCCTATAATCCATTCTGCATGCCAGAGTGATTGATCTCTGTAAAATATAAATCTGGCACATCATCACCCTGCTTAAAATTCTCTAATAGCTTCTCCAACCACAATTAGGAAAAAGTTCTATCTCCGTACTCCGACCTGTCATGCTCTCCATGTTCCGTCCATTGTCTTAACTTTCTAACCTCAGTAGGTACCACTCCCTCCCTCGTCCACAACACTTGGCTGTCTATCAGTCCTTTCAGACTTCAACCTTGTCCCTGCCACAGGACTTCTGCTGAAGCTTGGAACATTGCCCAGGAGACTGCGGGGTCACCAAGGAAGCATCTGTTTCAGCCTAAAAGGACAAGGGCTGACTTGCTAGGGAAGGAGACACCTAAGATGGGAACCAAAGAATGACTTAGCCCTGGGACTTGGGTCCAGGTATGGTCCCTGCCTGCCCAAAGATGAAAGACAAGGAAGACTTGGTGAGAGGGACAGAGGGGGCAGAGTAAGCAAAGACCCTAGGCCTTGGGCTGAAAAGCACTGGCAGTTCTGTATTAGGAGGGCCGGGCACATGTTCTGCCTCTGGTCTGCTCTTCCTCTAGATGGCCTCAAGCCTGGTTCTTTTCCCTCATTCAGGTCTCTGCTCAAAGGCCGTCTCCTCCTAGAGGCCTTCCCTGACCACCCTACCTAAAATAGCACCCTCTCCTCTCTCTGTCCCTGTACTCTGCTTTATCATACTTATTCTCAGTACTGCTGTGTTTCTTAATTTATTGTCTGCCTCCCTCCATTATAAAGGAAGCTCCAGGAGGTTAGGGACATCTCATAGTCCACCTCTGTGTCTTAAATGCTCAGAACAGCACCAGACACATAGTAGAAGCTCAATAAATACACGAATGAACCAATGAGTGAATAGGAATGGACAGGGAATGACAGTAACGGCTTTCAAGGTCTCTGGCTTTGGATCAGACAGCCCTGGATGTGAGTTCTGGCTCTGCTGCTCACTCTCTGTGCCTCTCCGAACAGTTACATCTCTTTGGGTCTCTGTTTCTTTCCAAATGGTGATCAAAGTGAAGTGAGTTAAAACAAGGAAAGCCCAAAGCACAGCACTGGGCCCCAAATGAGCACATAAAAAATATAGCACATGTTATAGCAGTGGTGCCTGAGATGTTCCCTTACGAGGGCCTCTTTAATCAGGATCCATCCCTCACCAAGAGCCCTGTGTTTTTGAAGGATTTTGTCTACCAAACTGTCAATAATTAAGCCTCCTTTTAAATTTATCAGGTGTGACTGCTCATTAGCGCTTCTGATTAGCATGAGGTAACCAGGGTGACAGCACTGAGCTGATATCATTTTGGACAAAAACAGAACAATGTGGCATTTTGGGAACCCAGCTCACGTGACTGGGTAATTATGTGATTTCCTCTGGGCTCTGTGTCATTTGGAAAAAGAGGTTCCGGACACCCTATTGGTCTCTCCAGGAACCTTTACAGGTCCAGGGCCTCAGGTGGGGTCTGTACCACCATCAGTTCACAAAATATTAGGCTACAGACTTTGCATTTCTCCTTTTTAAAATCGAAGACATGCAGATTGCTTTGAGGAGTAGCCTTCTAGGTAGGGTGACCACAAACCTTGATCAACCTAATAAAAAAAACAAACCGACAGGGCTGCTGGGATAGCTCGGAGGTTGAGTGCTTGCCTTGCCATCGTGAGATCCAGGGTTTGGTTCCCGGCCCCGGGACCTCACTTGCCTTAAAAAACATTTACTAAATGAGTGCATGAATAAATGAATGAATAAGGCAGACAGTGCAGAGTGTTCTATGACCCCAGAGGGGCCAAAGGGGTGTGTTTTAGGGGTGGGAGGGGGACTCCAACCAAGAGGCACATTCCACTTCAACCCAAGGAAGCACGCTCTCATGATCAGGACTGTTCAACAACAGAACAAGCTGCCTCGCTAGGGAGTGGGCACCCATCCCTGGAGGCATGCAACCAGAGACAAAAGGAAGGCGAGAGGTGGCTGCACACCTGAGACGGGCCAATTCTGTGATTCTTCTGCCAGCAGACGTTTCTTGAGCTGGTCCATGGGGAGCAGGGACTTGGGACATTGGCCATCTGGAGATAAGTATTTGCTCTCTTTCCCTTGCCCTGCCTAACCCCCACCCCAAGAATAAACATTTCTATAAGAGCATGTTGCCAAGTCCTGGCCCATTAAAACATTCATTTAAAAAATTGGCCCTTGCACTTAGAGTATTTTTAAGCTAAAGCCTTACAACAAAACAATGACCTCATTAGACTTTACTTAAAACACGGGGGCCAACCTCCAATGAGACTAAAGTGATCACATGGGGCCTGCAGCTGGCCCCATCTGGGGCTTGAGAGCCAACTGGGACATTTAAAATCACATCTTCTCAGCCTCAGCCAGAACCTGGCTCCCAACCTGCTCCCCATGCTGCTCGCCTGCTCTAGATCCCGCCCCACCAGCCCTGGATGGGGGACCCTCACCTAGGGGTACACTCCTCTAAATATAGCTCAATTCAGGTCTCTCCTCCCTGCTCCCTGTCCAGGCCACCCCATGTCTCAGCTGAGGGCTATAGTGGCCTCCTCGCTGGTGGCCGGCTTCCACACTTGACCTTCTCTAACCCATTCTCCACACAGCCAGAGAGCTCTTCCAAAACCGAAGTCAGGTCTTGAGACCAGCCTGCTGCGCTGAGATTCAAGTTCATACTCCTCACTGTGCCCTGCAGAGCCCTGCAGACCTGGTCTCCCACCTTCAGCCACAGCCAGCTGCCCCTTGTTCTCTGCACTCACACCTGACGGTTCTCACCAGCTGCCCCTCATTCTCTGCACTCACACCTGACGGTTCTCACCTCTGGCTTTGCTCAAGCCTGCCCTCTGCCAAGTGCACCCTATTCCCCTCTCTAGTCTGCTTCGTAAACTCCTGCTCATACTTCAAGAGCCCGCTGGGGGCATCGTCGGCCCAGAACCCTTCCCTGAGCCAGACCACCTCCATGGCTGTGCACAATACCTCTTCCCACAGGTAATGACGTACAACTATGGAGACTGCTCGGGGCCCTCCCCACTCGCCCTCCTCTCTCATCTCTCTCTCTCATCTTCTCATTTTCTCTCAAAACTATAAATCTTTTAAAAATTATAAATACATAGTACCATTTATATTGTATTACATAGTATTATATTGTGTTGTGTTATATTGTATTGTTATGTACCTGGAAGGAAATGTTTTCAAGGGTTAACAAATACTGTGTGTGGAAATACTCGCTAAATTTATTGCATAGGGCTCATTCCTCCCTGTAACAACCCTTGAAGTCACTCTTGTATGATTCCCATTCAGAGAGGACCACTGAGGCACAGGAAATGAAATTCCTCACCAAGGTCGGGAATGTCCGACGCCAGAGCCTATACCCGAGTCCACACCTTCTACTCTCTACTTCTCTATACACAGTCTCTTCGTATAACATTATGGGTAGACAGTACGCATTTTTGTATGCTTTTAAAACAATTTTCCAAGCTTTTTACAATGAACATCTATCACTTACGGTATATGGTCAAGAAGGAACGGCAATAAAATCACTTGTTTATGCAAAGTGTCTGGAAAGTTCCGGAAGGCTGTACACACTCAGGTGTTAGCAATGATATCTCCAGCTGGCGGGAGGACTGGGAACATTCTGGGCTCTTCATTTTGCTTTATTTTGTCATTTTTCTGTAGGAAAGTAAGCCCACGAGTTATTTAGAAGTCGGGTATTTTGGTGTTCATGGTTTCCGTGGGATCCGCCGCGGCTGAAGGGCGCCTGCTCCGATGGGTGGGAATGGCACCTCCAGACCCATGCCCACCTTCTGCCCACCCGCCAGGGGCATGGCTGATTCCCTCCAGCAGAAAAAGCACAGCGCCTTGTTCCCTCCCAAGAGGGCCCTGTCGTTGCTCATCTGAAAATTCCAATTAGCCAGGCTCCAGGCTCCGGCTCAGACACTGAGCAAATGTTCCAAGAAGGAAAAGAAAAACTGGCCCAGCAACTCCGGGAGGACAGTTCCTTTTCATTAACGTGAGGATCAGGGCGGCTCTAAAACCCTCTCTGATGAAACAGAAGGTTGGCTGGGGAGGTGTCCTTGAGAAGGGCCCAGTCGGGCAGGGCAGGCAGGGGGAGATGCCAGAGGGAGCAGGGTGGGGGTGATGAGGGAGCCACCCTCCTGCCCCTGCATTTGGAGTTGGGCTCCTGCAGGTCTGGGGCCTTCTAAGGCCCTGGGGAAGGGCGTTAATCTCAGATGGCCCTGGTGGTTAGAACGCAGGGCTCCCTGAGAGGGCTCACCCCAGGAGATGGGGTTACTGCCAGCACTATGAGAAGCAGGAGGGGCGGCAGAGGGTGGGTGCACACCTAGCTGGGGAAGGGGGCTCTGGGCCTGGCCCAGGCAGAACAGAATCTTGAGGCTTCCTTTCTCCTTCTCCCATTCCCTCTTGCTTAAGGTGACCAGACGTCCTGCTTTTGGCAGGACAGTCCCAATTTTTAACAATTTGTCCCGCGTCCCGCAGCGTTTTAAAATAGTCCCGATTTTTGGAAAGAATGCACGACAAGCTAGGGAACGGCGGGAGATAGGCCAAATTTTTAATCAAGAACCCCCTCCCCCCCCAGTCAATGGTGTCCCGCGTTCCCAGTGTTAAAATCTGGTCACCTTACTTCTTGCTCCACTCAAGGAACCAGTCTAAATTCTCAGGTTTTCTGCTCAGACAGAATGAGGAGGGGAAAGGACCCTGCTCACCACTGTCACTTCTCTTGAGTCAACTTCCCAAAGGCCTGGCCCCAGAGTTGGAATTTCAGATGATGGTAGGTGATGATGGTCGTATGGTTGTGATGGTTACAATCCTGTAGCCAACACTTTCTGAACATAATTACTGCAAACACAGAGGCACAGAAAGGCTAAGTAACTTGCCCCAGGCCACACAGCTCACCTAGTAAGGAGAGAAGCAGGAATCAGACCCAGGTCCTCTAGCTCTATAGACCACCTGCTTGGCCATCATTTTATTCTGTTTCTCTTGGTGGATGTGTAGATGTGGAAGTGTAAGCCTGAGCAGTGCTTGGTAGCAGTTTTTAAAGAGATGATGAATATTAAGGGAGTGGTTATCCAAGTTGAAAGGGCAGGGGGCTAAGGAGTTCAGTTAGTGGGGCTGCTTTCTAGGTTCATGCCTTTGGGCAAGTCATGTGGCCTCTCTGTGCCTCCATTGCTCCGTCTGTGAAATGGAATCCCCACCCTGTCCCAGGGCTGCAATAGAGTTAGAGGGGGTGTGAGACCAGTCTCTGTGAGGGGTTGTGAAATGTGGGTGAGAAGAGGAGGGGCACTGTGAGAAGGACCTGTCTCCTCCCCTGTGGGTCCTGGACCCCTGTCCCTGGAAGGGGCTCCCTCTCTGCCCTCCCCTCCCTGCCCCTCACAGCAGCCCAGAGACCACAGAGCAGCCAGAGCAGACACCCGATCCCACAACCACCGTTGAGTGGGGAGTGATGAAGCACGAGGCCCCCATGACATCAGATCCCAGACGGGGCACAGTGGGCTGCGCTAACGGAGCAGGAAGGGAAGCCTTGCTGATTGCAGCTGGGGAGGGGAGGAGGTAAGTGAGAATATCCACTCCATGAAGCCCTCTCAGTATTGCCACTTCCACAGACATGCTGGCCGCCTAAGACCCCTATGTCTGGAGCCTGGACCGCCATGATGGTTCCCCATCCCCCTCATCCCGTCCTGCTCCCTCAAATTCAGCCTCCAGCCTGCAGCAGAAGGACTTGTCTAAAATGCAGACCTTATCTGATCTTGTCACTGTTGACTAAGACCCTCCACAGTTCCTGTTAGCTCTCCACATGTCTAAACTCTTTGTTATGGCCCTAAAGCCCCTATCCATCTGCTCTGGGCTGTTGACTCTTTTTCATTCTTTCTGGCCACATCTCTCCTTCACTTCAACCACTTGGCTCTGGCCATGTCGAACCTTCTATGGGTCATGCTCTCTTAACTCAACATTTGACCATGCAGTTCCCTCTTCAAGAAGCCCTCCTACTGCTCCCCCAACCCCCACCAAATCTGCTACATTGTATATAATGCTTCCTTGAAGAAATCCTCCCTAACACTCTTCTAACTCCAAGCTGACTTTGTTGCCCCCTCCTGAGGGTTTTCACAACTTCCTAAACTTCCCTCTTTGAGCATTTGTCATACTCTTTTAATTACTTAAAAGTGTGTTTCTTCCATTGGAGTTAGGGAACTCCTCAAGGATAAGGACCAAGTTGGAGTTGCTTATTATTGAAATTGTGGTGCCTGGGACAGAGAAGGTGCTACATAGTCTGCCGATAGGTAGATGGATAGATAGATAGGTAGAGGGGTGGATGAGTGAGTAAATGAGTGGATGGATGGATAGGTAGGTGGATGAATAGATGGAGAGACAGATGTGGGTGGATGAGTGGATGGATGGATAGATGGATGAATGGATGAGTGAATAAGTGTATGGATGGATGGTGGACGGATGAATGAATAGACCAGTAGGAGAGTGGAGAGTGAGAATGATATATTGGTGGATGAATAATAGAAGGATAGATATATTAATAGATAAATAGTGGATGAGTGGATGGCTATATGGATAGGTGAATGATCGGAAGGCTAGTGGACACATAGACAGATGGATGGATACTGGTGCTTCCTGTAGCACTAAAGGGAGAAAAGCTCCAGTCTTGAATTTCAAGGCTTGGAAGACCAGTGCACCTGCCCCTGGCCCTTATCTTTCATAAAACAGTAGCATGTTGTTAAATCAGACTTAAAAATTGAGATGAAATTCACATAGTATAAAATTTACCTTTTTTTTTTCTTTTAAAGATTTATTTATTGTTTTTGACACACACAGAGAGAGATACAGTCAGAGGCAGAGAGAAGGGGGAGGGCCCAGAACAGTCTCCATAGTTGCACATCATTGGTTTTTCCACATAGTTTTATTCCACAGGTGGGCGGGGCTGCACAGGCAGGAACTGGGCCGGGGTCTTCACCCCGGTGAGAACTGAAGTGGGGTCACTCCCTAGTTCAGCATATGGGTCCACACGGTCTGGGGCCAGAATTCGATCCTCGGTCCCTGGGGCTGCAAAGTGAACGCCTAACCCACTGAGCCATCCCGGCTTCCCCTCATTTCTTTATATGTTTATTCCATTATTTATTTTAATATACTGGGTTAAAATTTACCATTTTTTAAGTGAACATTTGGTTTAGTATAGTACCTTCATAATGTTGTACAACTACCACCTCTATCTAGCTCCAAAACATTTCATCACCCCAAAATAAAACACCATTAAGTAGATTCTCCCTATCCTCCCTGCCTCTAGCCTCTGGCAGCCACTAACCTACTTTCTGTCTCTTGGATGTACCTTTTCTGGACATTTTATATAAATGGAATCATATAACATGGGACCTTTCATGTCTGGCTTCTTATGTCAGGCTTCTTGTAAACAACAAAAACTGTTATCTGAGGTAAGGGGGAATCTGTAGCATGCGAATGTGACAGCCCCTGTTTGGCTGCTCCTGCTTGGACACCAGAAGAGCTTGTGGGAGCAGCTGGGGTTGAGAAACAAGCCAGAGAAGGTCCTCAGAGGTGCAGGCTATGAAGTGGGTATGGAGACGGCTGACCTTGTGCGTTTGCCAAGCACCTGGCTAAGAGCCTGGGTGAGAACTTAATATGTAAGAACTGGAGTGACCTTTAATGAATGTCCCCACCTCCTGGCTCTATACTGGTCACAGAGGGAAACTCTCTCTCCTCCCTGTCAATAAACAACAGCAAATGCCAACAAACATGGAGTAATTGCTGTGTGCCAGAAGCTTCAGCATGCCTTTTCACTTACTCTTCCCCCATGACCCCTGTAGAAAGTCTATCAGATCCATTGTACAGATGCTGAAGCGGAGGCTCATGGAGGTGAAGAGACTCACCCAATGACACACCCAACAGAAGAGTGTTGGAGCTGGGCTTGAGCCCCCATGGGGTCCAACACCAACCCCTTTGCTATTTCTCCAGCATGCTGCCCCTCTCTCGACTCCGCCCCTCCACCTCCTTGTTGGGGCCTTGCTGTCTGCACTGGATTCCAACCCTGAAGGACTGAGGCCCCTGTATCAGACCCCCAGGAATGTTCTTCTTAATCACTTCCTGCTGCCCCTGGAGCACCAGACAGGTTGTCGCTTCCCCCAGCATCTCAATCTGCTCCCTTTGGCAGGCAGAAGCCGAAGGCCTCTCCATGGCATGAGGCTGCCACCTGGTGTCTGTGAGGGATACAGCAGCCACCAAGGGGAATACAGACAGGAGCCTGTGAATTCCCTGCCCCGGATGGGAGGCCTCACCTCAGCTCTGAGACCAATGTGCAGGGGCCTGGGCCCAGTTAGAGGATGGTCCTTCCTCTGTAACTGGCCCTGTGTTAGGCGCTTTGCCTGCATTGATCTCATTCAATTCTCACTTTAGAGCTGTAAGAACTACTTCCTATGCATGTAGTAGGGGCTGAAGAAATGCATGTGACAAAAAGATAAAGATTGTATGATTCCATTTACATGCAGTCCCTAGAGCAGTCACATTATAGAGACATAAAGTAGGATGGTGGTTTCCAGGGCCTGGAGAAAGAGGGAACGGGAAATGAATGTTTGATGGGGACAGAATTTCAGTTTAGAAAAATGAAAAGAGCTCTGGGAATGGATGGTGATGATGGTTGCACAACAATTTGGATGTACTGAATGCACTAGAACTTCACACTTAAAAGTGGTAGATTTTGTGTTATGTATATTTTACCACAATAAAACAAGAAATATATGTGAGTGAATCCATTAAGAGATGAGCAAATGAATAACTGCATAAATGAATGCATAATCTTGATAATAATAGTTACTGAATACTTAGCATGTGTCAGTCATTGTGCAAAGTATGTCTGAACTCATAAATATTGTTATTAAGCCCTACAATGTGCCCAGTGCTGCTGGAGGCTCTGGAGAAACAGCATGAGCCAAGTCCCTACCATGACAGAGCTGACATTGGGGTTTGGGGTGGGGGGCGAGATAGTAAACAAGGAATATTAAAATGTCAGTAGTGATATGTGCTATAAAGAAAAAATAAGGCAAAGTAAAAGGATGAAGAATGGTTTGGAGGGAGAGGGAGGAGCTCTTTCAGTTGGTGTAATCTGGGGAGACCTCTCTGAGGAGGCGGCACTTGGGTGTTCCCAGCTTGATCCTCACCACATCCCTGAGGTAGGTGCTTTGAATATTCGTTTTACAGATGGGGCCACTGAGGCTCAAGGGGTTCCTCAAGGTTGCACAGCTAGGAAGTGTTCCAGCCAGGATTTAAATCCTGGTCTGTTGGATCTCAGCTCTGGAGCTGTAAATAATGGGGGAATGATGGAGTCTCTCAGCTCACATCCTACAGGCACATACTTTAACTCTTCCAGGGCCTCAAGGTCAAGTCCCAGAGAGCAAGCCTGCCCAGTTCCTCCCAGCCACCAGGAAGCAACAGGACGCAGGAGGATTTGTGTGTCCAGTAGGTGGCGCTGCTGCCTGCCCCAGCCTCCCCAGCAGAGCGAACCTAGAGCCCTAGACCCTCACAGATCAATCTATGCCAGGCAAGGAAAAGGAATCTGATTAGTAAGTAGTAAACCCCTGAAGGGGCTACTCCTAGCCTGCAGGCACTGCAGAAAAGGATGAAAACCTGCTCACAGTATTGCTATCGCCTTGCTTATGAAACATACAGGCCAACTTTAGAACCTCACTTTGCACTGTGTGACCTTGGGCTAAATGCTGAGCCTCTGGTTTCTCCTCTGAAGATGAAGCTAACAATTCTTTCCTCACAGATTGTGGGGAAGATCCAAGGAGCTCATGTATTCACTCATTCAAATGAATTTCTGGAGAACCACTTATGTTCATACCCTGGGGATTCATTCAGCAGGAATCAAAGCCGACAATAGTCCCTGCCCTCAGGGAGACCCCATTCCAGTGGGGAAGACAGACTTGAAAAAAGAGAAATAAAGTATGTATTCAATCAGGCAAAGATGATAAGGAAAGAATAATTAATAAAGCAGAGAAAGCAGTTGGGAAGCCTGCTGTCAGGAGTTAGGGCACTTGCACAAAGTTAAGTGCCAAGAACCCCTCACTGAAAAAGTGATGTTTGAGCAAAGAGGTAAGATGGTAAACTGTAAGGAAACGAGGAATAACATTCTAGGTGGAAGGCACAGCAAGTACAAAAGCTCTGCGGTGGTAGTGTGCTTGGCATGCTGAAGAAATAGCAAGGAGGCTGGTAGGATTGGTGTGGAATAAGCTCGGAGACCAGTAGGGAGAGAAGGCCAAAGCAGGGCAGCAGGTGATGCAAGGCTTTCCAGCTCATGGTGGAGGAGTGGGGCTGTCACTCTGAACGAGGTGGGAAGCCAACAAGGTTCTCAACAATGGAGCATTGTGACTCTTACATAGTAGCAGGGTCCTTCTATCTATTCTATAAGGAAACAGCCTGGCACGTACTAGATGCTCAATAATAGGGGCTTTTTTGCTAGTCAGGATAGCCTAGGTTATGCTGGGTAATAAATAACCTCACATCTCAGTACCTTAAGTCAGCAGATAATTATTTCTGGTTCACATGCCATGTCCAACAAATGATTGAGTGAGTGAGTGGGGGGCCTTCCACTTAGAGATCCCGCTGACTGCGGCTTTACCAATGTATGATGCTGATGCCCTGATGTAAGGGTTCAGGGTCCCTCAAGCCCGGGGAAGGGAAGGGTGAAAAGTTGAGCAGTAGTGGTAGCAACTAGATGCTTCTGACCAGAAGTGACGTCTATCACTGCCTCTCACAGAATTAGTCACAGGCCTATCTATGCCCAGCTACAAGGGCGCATTAGTCAGCGTTCTCTGGAGAAACAGAACTAATAGGAGATATAGGTATCTATATCTTTCTACCGTAATCTACACCTATATCTATGTCCATATACATAATGAGATTTATTATAGGAATTGGTTCAGGCTATTGTGGAGGCTGAGAAGTCCCACCATCTGCTCTGCAAACAAGATCCAGGCGAGCCTGTGGTGTAATCCTAGTCTGAGTCCAAGCAAGTCCCAGTGTAAGAGCAGAACAATGTCCCAGCCCCAGCAGTCAGGCAGAGAGTGAATCCTCCCTTCCTCCACCTTTTGTTCCATTCAGAGCTCTAACAGATTTGTAGGAAGATGCCTCTGCGCATCGCTGAGGGCCAGATCCTTTCTTCAGTTCATCTGTTCAAATGCTAATGTCTTCCAGAAACACCCTCACAGACACACCCAGAAATAGTGTTTAGCCAAATATCTGGGTACCCCAAGGTCCACTCAGGTTGATACATAAAATTCGCCTTCACAGAGGGGGAGGGGAAGTCAGATTGACTATGGGCACCACACTGTTACTATTGATGTCCACAATGAGCCTCTATTACTGGCTTAATTTTTGGAATTACAAAGTTATAAAACTGCCTCCTCCCATTTGGAGGGTTGGGTAACTCTTCCCAGGGTAAGAGGCTGTGCTAAAATCAGGTGGGGACCCTTAACAAGAGGCACATGAGGCTCCCCATTTTAGTAAACAGCTTCTCCATCCACCCAGCTTCCCACATCAGGACCTCAGGCTTCCGTGTGAACTCTTCCCAATGGTCCCTCCCAGGTCCAATCATCACTTCCTATTTCTTTCACCCCCTAAGACATTTCTCAGCTGTATCCTTCACACTCAACCTCAACCACAGACCACTGCCTGGTTCCACTTGCCGCCATCTCTCACTATGTAGTAGCTATATTCTTCTGCTGGTGTGGGGAGTGGCCACTCTGATCATGCCACTGACCTGCCTTCTCTCCAGTGGCTCCAGACAGTATCCCAGTAAAACCTAAGCACTTTCCCTGGTTTGTAAGGCCCTTGGGGATCCAGACTTCTCTTATTCTCCAGCCTCTTCTCCTCCATTTCCAGCCACACACGTTGTGCTCCAAGCGCACTGGCCACTGGCTCTTTGCTCTGCTTTTCCCTGCCTCTGTGCTTTCACAAAGGCTGTTCTCTCTTTCCTCCCCCTTTCCTCCTTCCTCAATGGAGAAACTTCTCACAGTTCAAGACCTGGCTCAGATGTCACCTACTGTGTGAAGCCTCCCTGAGGTCACCCTGGCAGGGGGATTGAGCTCTGCCAGTGCCCCCAGCACATCCACACTCTCCAACCAGCACAGTGTTGGCATTTGTTTCCATGGCTCCTCACCCCCCCGGAAAATACATTTCACATGGAAATCCAGCACCCACACTCAAACACACAATGAACGCAAACATTTCCCAAGCACTCCTTTCCCATCCTACCTGCTATGCACACTAATGTTTTCTTGTGTAGTCTATTCTGTTTCATTTTCTGAAGCATGCTAGTTGACTTACTAAATTTATTTGGATACAGCCTGACACATACTAGCCAGGTCTACAGGGATTGTGTCCTTCATTATCTTCCATCTCCCAGAGCTTAATACATTAATAAATGTGTGTTTTAATAAATAAGCAAATAAACAAAGGAACAGTTATTTGAATGAGTGGATGAATGAATAATTGAATGAGAGAGCAGATAAACTGATGAATGGATGAATGACTAAGTGAGTGCAGTGGCTGGGAATGTTGTGGGGGCCACGGCCCTGCACTAAGGGGGCAGGGTTTCTGCAGGTGTGGTTCCTGGGGAGCATATGAAAACCATGACTTTCTGGGGTGAGGCTCAGGAGCCTGCATTTTTTAAAGCAGCCCAGGTGGTTTTTGAGGTCAGCTAATATTTGAAGATACTGCCCCAGCACCAAACTAAGCTGCTGTTGGAGAGGGTATGGCAAAAGGAGCAAAGCAGAGGCAACAAAGCCTCCCTGAATCCTTCCCTGACCCACTTAGGAAGGAAAGGGATTTCTGGTGAGCCTGCTCCTCCACCATGACCCCCCCCCCCCACTCTGGGCCCAGCAGTGAGGGGGCGACAGAGCCCCATCCTGCACAACATCGCTGACATTTGAGCGGGAGGCAGTGGTTGCCATGGCAACACATTAAGAGATGCAGAGCCACCTCCAGTTTCAGCATCTGGAGAGGGTCAAGCCTTTAGAACATGCAGTGGGAAGGGAAATCACTCCCCCAGCATCTCTGTAACCAACAAAGAGAGCCCTTTCAGAAGCATTACCTCACAGGGTATCTATTCACAAGGAAACTAGGTAGTGGTGTCCCCATTTTACAGATCAGACAACAGGCTGGAATCATTTGCCCAACCAGTCAGTGGCAGAGCTGGTATCTGAATCCAGCCTTCCTGATTTCCAACCCTGTTATCACAGAGTTGCCTGTCTTGGGGAATGACAAGCCAGGACAGAAAGCCTAGAATCTCACTGGCATTGGGGCTTTGGAAGCACATGCATTGACTTGGCGCTATCCTCAGCCCACTACACTTGGCACCCATCTAGGAAAGCTCACTCTCGTACAGACACATGAGCAGAGAAGCTTCCAGAATGGGCTCATGCACTCACACTCAGCAGCCCCACATGAACGTACACCTATGCTGAACACACTTACGTTACATACAGACACATTTACCTGCAAACACATAAGCAAGCACACACGCGTATGTACATAAAAGCAGGCATCAAATTGATTGCCTTAGTGGGCCTGAGTCAACATCTCCATGAATCCACTTCTTTTGACATGAGGCTTTGCAGGTTCTCTACCCATTGAACCTGGGCTTGACCTTGGGACTTGCTCTGGCCAATGGAATGTTAGCAGGCATGATGTAAGCAGAGCCTTGAAGAAGTGCATGTGCGGTTCTGCTTCACTCTCTTGATCCTTGCCTTTACTGTGAAAATGTGCTTTGAGTGTTAGAGGACAAGACACATGGTATAGAACCAGGTCACCCTCTTTGCCCCAGCTGAAGCCATCTTGGATCAGACAACACGTGGCGAACCATCTCAATGGGAGATGAGCTAAAATCAGAAGAACTGTCCAGGAGGGCACAGTTCACTTGTGAGCCAAGTAAATATTTATAGTTGTATTCCCCTGAGGTTTTGTGGTTATTTGTCATACAGCATCACTGCACTAACAGATAACTGGTATGCATATACACCAAGGGGGAATTTATTGTGATGCATTGCCCTTTTAAAGGCCCTGGAAGGAGACCCTCACAATGTGTTCACTTGATCATATGATTTTGTACAATTTGTAAATTAATATTCTTTTTTAAATAATAGTTTGAGAAATAACTCACAGGCCATAAGACTCACTTAAAGTGTACAATTCAGTGTTTTTTCTTTTATCATATTCACAGAGTTGTACAGCTATCACCACTATCTTATTCCAGAACTTTTTCATCACCCCAAAAAGAAACTCCATAAGCATTACTTGTCTCTCCCCATTCCATTCCCTCTAGCCTCTGGCAACTACTAATAGACTTTCTTTTCTCTGTGGAGCTGCCTATCTGGACATTTTATATAAATGGAATTCTACAATAGGTGGCCTTTTGTGTGTCTGGTTCCTTTCACTCAGTATAATGTTTCAAGTTCCATTCATGTATCAGTACTTCATTCTTTTTATGACCCAATAATATCCCCTTATATGAACTTACCACATTAAAATTTTTTTTTATTAAAAAGTATAGCTCACATACAACATTATATCATTTTCAGGTGTACCCCATAGTTGGTCAATATTTATACACCTAAAGAAGTGATCCCCATGTTAAGTCCAGCAGCTGTGCGATACCATACTATGCTATCTCAATATTATTGACTACATTTCCTATGCTGTACATCACATCCCCATGACTTATTTGTTTTATACCTGAAAATCTGAACCTCTTATTCCTTCCCCCTTTCCCCTTTTATAATTTTTCAATTAGTTAACATAATATAAAATATTTTTTATCTTAATGTCAGGTGTATAGCATAGTGGTTAGACATTTGTATAATTTAAGCAGTGATCCCTCTGACTAGTCTAGTAGCCGTCAGGCATTATACATAGTTATTTCCATATTATTGATTATATTCCTTGTGCTATATATAGCCTGCATCCCCATGGCTATTTTATAACAACCAATTTGTCTTTCTTAATCCTTTCTCCTTTTTCACCCAACCCCTTGATCTCCTTCCCAACTGGCAACCACCAAAATGTTCTTTGCACCTATGTTTGTTTCTGGTTTGTTTGTTTGTTTACTTTGTGTTTTAGATTTCGTATATAAGTTAAATCATTGCTTCTGCCTTTCTCTGTCTGACACTCCACTTAGCACAATATCCTCCAGGTCCATTCATGCTGCCACAGATGGCAAGAACCCATTCTCTTCCCTGACCAAACAATATTTCATTGTATGTATGTACCACATCCTCTTATTCATTCATCCATCGATGGACACCCAGGCTGCTTCCACATCTTGGCCAATGTAAACAATGCTGCAATGGACATATGGATGCACACATCCCCTCAAAGTAGCATTTTGGGTTTCTTTGGATAAATACTCAGAAGTGGAATCACTGGGCCCTTCTTTGTCTCTTGTTACAGCCTTTGTTTTTAAGTCTATTTTGTCTGATATATGTACTGCTGACCCATCTTTTTGTTTCCATTTTTATGAAATAACTTTTCCTATCTCTTTACTCTCAGCCTGTGTGTCTTTCAATCTGAAGTGAGTCTCTTGTAGGCAGTTTTGTTTTCTTATTCATTTAGCCACCCTATGTTTTTGATTGGAGCATTTAACCATTTACATTTAAAGTAATTGTCGATAGATATGTAGTCTTTCTGGTCACCTGCTCTGGGTGCTCCAGGAGTGCCTCTCGTGTGGGTTGTGTGGCCCACCTCTTACAGTTGAGGCTTGATTGTTGTTGGTACACTAGTGAGTGAGATTGACCCTTAAGCTGATTGGCTGTGTGGTTTGGCCATGTCTGCAATTAATGGGCTGCTGTGCAGGGGGCTTATCACACAGAGCAGGATTCGCCCTCGCAGGCTCTGGTGCCTGTTGAGACCGCCCTTTGTGTACGCCACCCGTGGGGCTAATTGTGTAGTGCTCTGCTGTGGTCTGAGGCCAGCCTCCAAATATGTTGGTTCTGGGGCCTTTGGGGAGGGGCTTTGGTGCAGGCCCGGGTCAACCATTGCCTGTGACCGTCTGGAAAGTTCCTGGTAGGGGCTACAAAGCAATCCACAATTGGCCAGTGCCTGTGCTGGACCTAAAGGCCACGTAGGAGAGGCCATGCTGTGAACCAAGGATGGCTGCCACCAGTACCAGGTCTGAGATAGCTTTGCAAAAAGCCAGGACACACTAGGCCTGCAGCCAGTTGCCAGCTCCCATAGCATTCAGCTGCTGATGAAGCCCCATACTGAGTGTGAGTTGAGTGAGGCGGGTCTCAGTGAGTTCGAAGGGTGGAGGTAGTGGAGCTCACCAGACCAATCAGGTTCAGATTTGGGATGAGCGTGGAGGAGGGCCCAACATAGGAAAGATGGTGCCTGCCTGCCCGCTGCATGGGTCGAGGAACTCACAGAGGAAAAATAACTATCATTCCAGCCTTGCCCCGAAGCCACACACCTCAGTCTGCCCCCCATATGTCTCCAATGCTCCCGGGTTCACTGTCTCTCCACCAGAGCCCAGCGTGAGTGCCTGCGGTCTAATCAGTGCGGGCCCGTGGTGGTGGTGGTGGGGGTTTCCCGCAGCCTTCCGTCCCACCCAGATGGTCAGAATCCCCACTGTTTTTCACAGCCAGATGTTGTGGGGGCTTCTCTTTCCAGCACCAGTATTCCAGCCTGGGGTGGTGCTGGAGTCCCTTGCTCCTCCACAGGGAACGTGGGTTGCTGAGACACCCCTCCGAGTTTTCATCCTCCACATGGAGGTTTGGGGCTAGCCCGTTTCGCATCTCCACTTCTACAAGTCTCCACGTGGCTTTTTCTTTATATCCTTAGTTATAACTTCTGTTCAGACTTCACATGGTTCCCCAGGCTGAGTTTTCTATAATTTAGTTATAATTCTGATATGTTCATGGGATGAGTCAAACAGTGTGTATCTACTATGCCATCTTGAATCTCCATATTTTCGTTTTCCCTTCATCAGTTGATGGAATGTGGGATGGGAGATGGGGGGACATACTACATTCTAAACATAATTGGTTAAGACTACTAGCTTTGATTCCCCTTGGTTACACTTATCCTCATGACAGGTAGCATTTGGGGGAAGTTAGTTTGGGACCAGTGAGGTATACCAGGGCTGCCTGGACATATTACATGACTGGATTTTCCAGACAGCCTGTGCATGTGTGTGGTTCATTGTCTTTATCATCAACAGTTTATTATATCCCATCTTGGCATAGCAATGGCTTCCAGGAATAGTGCTACCGCCCTGTAACAACTCTCTCTGCGTATGTCATGAAGGAGTGAGCCCTGAGGTTGTGCTGAAATGTGTAGGTAATAGTGTGTGTGTGCTCTGGTGCCTTGTATGCCGGAAATATGTAGGTAATAGAAAAGAAACAAGGTTGGAAATGTACAGAGACAAATTAATTTTGGTTATAGAAATGGTAAATTCTTCTAGTCATCAGATATGTAATAGTATGATTGGTTTCAGTTCTCATGGACATCTAGTCAAAACTTTTATTTTTCATTTGAGCATATGCTTGATAATGCAGTATACGCATATACCCAATAATATAACATATACCATTTCAACTATACCAACTATATATAAGTATTTTTCTTCTTTTGAGAAAGGAAACATAAAAATAGAGTTGATCAGAATTCCTGTGAATATAGGTTCCAACCCCAAAGCCATACTAAGCAGCAAATGTGTGCCTGAAGTCGCATGTTTTATGCATCCTAACTCATAATAAAAACAACTTTCAATCAACCATGCCAAATGAAAGACTGGCTTATCTTTATTTTCTCTCTAGAAAATATTTTTTAAATTACACACATATGAAGAGACTATCAAAGTTTATAGAGCAAAAAAATGGTAGGAAATGCATTTCAGATACTATCAGGGAATTGATGAATATATATGTGATTTTTCTCGCTTTTGTGATGTTTCTGATTTATCAGTTTTGTTTTTTAAATTTGCAACATTAAGCTCTTTTTAAATTCTGAATACATAACACCTGCATATCCACATGCCTGCATGCACCCAGAGCAGGTTCTTTCCAAGATCAAGGGAAGGGGGAGGAATCACAGCTCTGTTCTTAGGAGGCAAGTGACCCCTAAGTCACAAATTAGATCCCACCTAGCAACCCCAGGACAGAGACACTTGCCAGCACTGGCTCTTCTTTGACCAACAGCACCATCCCTTTTGCTCACAGTGTGGCTCTGCCCGCTTTGTCAATCAGCTAACTGACACAGCTCTATCAAGCCACTCAGCTCTACCAAGGCACCCTTAAGTCAGCCTCTCTGAAGGCTTAACACCAACCTAGGGGAAGCATTAAGACTGAGAAGACACAGAGACCTATGGACACACCCAATAACTAGGTGATTGCCTGAGGGAAGGGGAGGAGGGGGGAGGGCACCAGCATTATGGACACACTCAATGGTTTGGTGTTTACCTGGAGAGGAGGGGGGAGGGGGAGGGAGAGTTGTGTGGGGAGGGGGGAGTGGGCACCAGATATATCAGGTTGGAGGGGGACCTGAGTCTGGGAGCTGGGCACATAATG
>PVKE010001425.1:0-34726 GCA_004027555.1 Craseonycteris thonglongyai
AAACCTAAACCAAAACCGGAGGATCGTGAGCAAAGCACTGGGAGACCTTGATTATTTATGACAATCCAAGGTAATCTTTCAACCTGACCCAAAGTCAGTCAAGCTAAGAGAGAGAAAGCCAAATGTGAGCATGAGCCAGTTTCCCAATGGTTTAAAAAAAAAACAAACTGATATTGTGTAATTCTTGTCTAACCTCTGGTCTTTAGGAGGAGACAGAAATCAAACCACATTCATTAAGAGTCTAATTCCTGCTGGATGGTCCCATGGGGTTTAAAGACGGGTGGCAAAATCTAAAGTTAAAATAAGATGTTTCTACTGCCCTGTCCTAGAAAAAAAAAATCACAAAGATGGTCTTGCAACTTATTTACCAAATGTTCCACTGATGAATTTTATAATTTCATATTTTGTAATAACTATGCATTGGATGACTTGGATCTCTGAAATTCATACTAAAAGCAACACACTGGGTTTAGACCAATCTAACCAAACAAAGCAAACACAAATGATCCCATAATATTAATATAATACAAACCCTTGGTGGAAATATTGGGGCAGAAATAAAGTTAGCAGGTTTATTTTCAAAGACTCTGAAAAATGGTTCGGAGATACCACATAAAACGTTTTGTTGGTAAATAATCCCGAAGGATACCCTTCATTTTCTTTTCTTTGTATAGAGCCCCAACTAGTGGAACATTGGAAAATTGCACCTAACGAGAAGCCATTTAAGTGGGAGACAGCAACCACCCTTCCTCCCTCAAATAAGGGTCCATAGGACCTCACAGATGCTGCTCTCTCTGGGCATGGAGATAAGGACAAGGTGCCAGAAGGGGAGGGAGGTGTGAACGTGTCTTATACTTAGCTTTTTACGGGGTAAAGGGCAAATTGGTACAGATGAAAACATGTACAATCTCTTACATTTGAAATGAGTCAATGCACTGTATCTATAGCTCATTTTAGAAAGAAAAATATTTCTTGAGTTCACAACTTATTCTTCTTGAAGACGTCTTTTCAGAAGAAAGCGGAAGATACTCTGTGACACAAAATTGCATACATCGGGGGAAAGAGACCTGGTTTCACAAATTAAATGAGCATGCAGTTACAATTGTGTCACACCGGTTAGGAACAGAACAGATAAGAATGTGTTTGTGTTCACGTCCGTGTCAGGTTGGGGTGGGGGGCAGGCAAAGAAGCGCAGGAGGAGGCAGCAAAGGGAATGAAAGGACTCAAACTCCACCCATTAAGAATAAAGCGTCAGCACCTGGAAAAGTGACTGATAGGGATTTTCTGAACAGAATTGACTGTTTGGAGTTGTTGGGTTTTTAACTTGTTTCTTTGTTTGTTACCTCTTCATTTTAAGGAATCTCATTTTGGGGTGGATTTTTAGAAGACTCTTGGCTCCCTTACCAAAAAGTACCAATAAAATGCAGGCAGCCAAGAAAAATTGTAAAAATACAAGGTGAATTCATCAATCTGAGAGTATAGTCTGTGTGCAATAGGGATTCATGGACAAGCTTCAGAGACTTCGTGGAACTTTCTAACAGAATGCAAAGTGTGTGTATGCATTGTTTTCTGGATATTATAGCTTTTACTGATTCACAAAGGGCTCCAGAACCCAGAAGCAGAATTAGCAGCATCACTAGACACGTATTTACACATAGACAAAGAGCAGTCACATTTTAACTGGTGCTCCTCACAGTGATCTCAGACTTCATAAAAGTCTGATTTTAGAAAAACCTAACCGAGATTTCAAAATATTTCAGTATAGCACGAAGCAGTAGCTTTGTTGTTCATGTAGTAACTTTTTAGATGGAGTTGTAAGTTTCCTATTGCATTTTGCACTGGTGTGATGGTGTAAGGATGCCTCCTTAAACTTCAACATAACTTACATGCTGTCCTTGAGCAGTTTCAGAGATGATTGATGTCCATTAACCTGCTTTCCTCAGTATGCATTTCACAGCATGGTTTATGCTTGAAAATCCAAAAGCAGTAGCAATCTTTTTTTTTTTTTTTTTCAGTTGATTAAGCTGTGGAAAAGGGGAAAAGCTTGATTTTAGGACTTGGAGGCTCATTCACATTCAATTGTTGTCAAAATAAGTCAAGAAAGCAGAATTTGTATCCCTTTTTCTTATGTTTGTGGTGGTTATAAAATAAACTCTCCAGTCCTTCATTTCATGTGAAAAGGGGGTTGTTCAAATCCTTCTTAATTGGAGTTCATTAAGTCTCCACAGTTCAAGGATAATAAGTGATAACATCATGGTGATGCTATCTAATGTCTTTTATGGCCATCAGCTTTCCCATAGATTTTATTTAATGACTAACTTAGTTGTGAAGAAAGGGTATTATTTTAATCTGTCAGTCCAAGCCTTCACTTCCCAAACAGCCAGTGAAGAGTACCAGGGAGCTTTGGGGATAACTAGTGAATACACATCACCTACAGATAATCCCATCAGTTGACATGTAGTCTTATGTCACTAAGATTTTCCTTCTGAACTGTTGATCACACCCGCTGCTCTTTCCACCTCATAACTATGTTTTTAAAATCCATGAAAAACATGATGAGTTGCTAATATGAGAAATAATACAAAACTTGCTTACATTTTGGGGGGCTTTCTATAGCTTTTCAAACTATAAGAAACTTAAGAAACATAGTTGATATAAGTTTTTGTGTCCTTATTGGAACAATTAAGCAGTCTTCAGGAAAAAAGGTTTCAAAAATTGAGGTTTGGTGGTTTTGGTTTTTTGTTTTTTGTTTTCCCTACTTACCCCTTTACCAAGATCATTTAAAAAGGTTATTTTAAATATTTCAACCACAAACTGTTCAACCAGACGAAAATGAAAGTAGGCCACTTAGAGGCTTTTGTCTAAACTAAGGCAAAATGTCTTAAGCTAATAATTTTAACCCTTGGGAGTTCACTGGCTGCTGAAAGCAGTTACTTTGAAATTAAGAAGGAAGTCTTTTAAATATTACATCTGAATTTGTCATTTTTTTTCTTGCAGGATATACAGAGTAAGGTATTTTCTTTCCCTTCCCCTTAGGACTAAACTGACCTTCCTGCCTGAGTAGTGAAACCCCAGACTTGGCCTTGAGCCAGCTGCCTTTCAGCACCGCATCATTAAAAACTCTTGGAGGTGCTGTTTAAATGTAAATTTTCCAGCCCTCCTTCACCAGACAGGCAGTGCTGAAGCAGCCCGGGCATGTTTGACACATCCAATTTTTAAAAAGGAAGGAAAGAGGGAAAGCTTTCAAAAATATGTATATCAAAGTGAAAGTAAGTGAAAACAAGGCCATTCATCTGACTGAGAGGTGTCCAAAGAGTCACATACCCGTGCACCTTACATGAATTTCTAGATAAAAGCAAATCTGCAAGTCAGTTGAAAGAAGGATGAGCAGTCTCTCTGATAAAGAAGTTTTTCATGCTTTGTCAAGAAGGCAAGCAGCTCAGAAAGACATTGTGGCCACTTAATACTCTCTATGTTCTAATGATTTAGGATTTTCTTGGGTATTGTCAAGGTTCAAGATAGTCCAAGATTGTCACTGGGCCAAGATAGTCCAAAGAGAATTGTAATACACAGGTATACAGAAAAGAAAGTGGAGGAGGAAAAGGGGGAGGAAGAAAGAAAAAACAGAAACAGAAAAATCTGTATTTCAACTCAGTAGATACTCACATTTTTAGCTCAGTATAGGTTGAAACATGCAGGTAAACATAACAAGGTCAGCTCATGACTGGGGTTTTGGAGGTGAGCTTTACCACCACTGGAATGAACACTGAATTGCGCTTTGGCTAGCAGGTCTAGACTTCATTAAATAGTATCATCTCCCCTCTATTGTCACCTTGTGATGTGGATTAAATGTCCAACCAGAAAATAAAGCAGGAGCGGCCAGATAATTTGATATCACAAACTGATATCAACGTGTCCAGAAAACACAAGTGTAGGTGCAATTCAAGTCTCAAGTACCTGTAATTATGTCCCTGCCTCCATTGATAACCCAAATTAATTTCTAAGTGGTTTTGTAATGCATTTCAAATTACAGTACCTTCTGGTATGCATTTAGCTAAACCTCATGGTACTATCTTAACACATTCTGATAGAATCAGGGGCTAATTGATAATGAAGGATAATGACTGAAGAACTGGCCTGAGATGTTTAAAATAACCATGATGTTTAAAGTAACCAACACAGATGGATGACATTAAGATAGTGAAACCATGCAAACGTTTCCTTTTTTATTGTCATTACTCTTAATTTCTTCCTAATGACTGTCTAACCTTATATGCATTTTCAAATAACTTTCCACTGTGATTTTTTTCATGGATTACTGCATGTGTAAATATGCTGAGTGAAGTATTAATTCTTAATTTCTTTGTAGCAGAAGCATACACCTTGGGGAGCATTTAGTATTTTTGTAATAATTGGTAACTTTCTACTTACCAACAAGGGTAATATAGGTGACAGTTTTTTTTAAAAATGACTTTTTACATATTATAAGTTTTCTTAATTCATTTTATAAATGTACTTGGCCTTTGGGACTTCTGTTCAAAGAAAAATATAAGCAGATCAAATACAAAAAAGGAAAATATACAGATTATACCAATACCACTTTTTCTATGTAGTTAAAAATAAATACCCATATTTCTTTAGAATTCATAACATAATTCATGTCTCTTCTCATGCAACTTGCACAAACTCTTGAAAGAAAGTAGAAATCGATTCTGAACAAGTCCCATGACTTGGGAATTTTGAGTTTTAGCTGTACTTTCTTTGTCAATAGATAACTTTTAGCAAGTCAATTCAAGTATGCAAAGAAAATAGAGAATTTAAATAAATATAGGTTTAAATACATTATCAGCAAAAGTACAAGTATAGAAAGGCAAGTCATTTCTCCATAAAGAAAGTGGTCTTGGGCTTGGTAGCTCTCTATAAACCCATAGCAGTTAGAAATATCGTTAACATTTTGTTAAGGTTAAGTTTCTAATTCCAGAATTTTGGCTACCCTGTCCTGTACAACTTATATCTACTTTTAAAGGAATTTGCCATTATTATCTGTATCCCAGACTACATTTCTTATTTATATTTTTATTGACATATTTTTGCGATATACTTGAAAATTATTTTTTTTAAGATTTATTTTTTTATTTTATTGATTTGACAGTGAGAGAAAAAGAGAGAGAAAGAGAGAAGGGGGAAGGTCCAGAGCAGTCTCCATAGTTGTGCATCATCAGTTTTTGACATGGTTTTATTCCACACAGGTGGGTGGGGGCTGTGAAGGGTAGAAACCAGGCTGGGGGCCTCCTGTATGGGAAGTACACCCCACAGGCTGGAACTGGGACTCAATCCTCAGACTGAGTGGCTGCAAGGTGAGCACTCAGCCCACTGAGCCATCCCAGCCTCCCCAGAATCAAATTATTAACACATCAGTATGGATAAAAAAAAATAATGTGAATGCTTTAAGAGAGAGAAAAAAGAAGAGATACTATTTCATGTCTGTACCCACATTGTTGTCTTATTTAGAGTTACACTAAAAGTAATGAGAAAAAAGAATGGTATGCATGTGTTTCTAGTCATATTGATCTAAAAAAATATGTCACATCCCCATTTAAAATGTCATGGTATTTACTATTTTAAACACATAAAATTGCTTCTTACTGAGGTTTTGGGCTAGACATGTGTAATTTGAGTAGTTGTAGACATTTGTCTAATATTAAATTTTCAGCCATCAGTATAGTCATAATGTAATTTCTCTTAATTTTTACTAACACATAAAGTTTGATACTTTTCTGTAACTATAAAACTAAGTTCTATATCTACTGTAATGTGAGGGACTCTTTAACATGATTTCTTTATTATTAAAATCTTTCTTATACATTGAGAATCATTTAAATATGTATTAGGCTAAAACTATTCTCATGACTCAGTCTTGTATTTTTTATAGGACACATATTATAACTGTGGGTAGACTTTCCAAAAAAGAAGTAGTCATGGGAAAGCTGGGATGGCTCAGCGGGTTAAGCGCTCTCTTTGAAGCCCCGAGGACCAAGGATCAAATCCCGGCCCCAGCCCATGCGGACCCACATGCTGAACTGAGGTGTGCCCCCAGTTCAGTTCTTGCCGGGGCCTATGTGGGATGCTCCCGACCCAGTTCCTGCCCTGCGCAGCCCTGTGCCCACCTGTGGAGTGAAACTATATGGAAAAATAATGTCAACTATGGAGACTGCTCTGGGCCCTCCCCCTTCTCTGTCTCTCTCTGTCTCTGTTTCTCTCTGTCAAAAATCAATAAAATCAATCTTTAAAAAAAAAAAAAAGAAGTAGTAGTCATAAGAACTCTACTCCATAGTCCTTCAAATAATATTGCAAATAAATTTTCTTATAGGGACTGGACAAAAGGAACTGTCCTATTTATCTATTTCTCCTCCAATTTCTGGAGATAGAAAAGAATTGTTACATAATATCAGTTTTTCATTTGAGAACTGGTAATCCATTACAAAATACATGTACCAATTGTTTATGTATTCGTTTCCTAGGGTTGCCATTGCAGTACAATGAAAATTAGGAGGCCTAAACCAATAAAAGTGTATTTTTTTGCAGTTCTAGAAGCGGAAACCAAGGTGTCCTCTGTGCCATGCTCTTCTGACAGCTCTGACAGAGAATATTTCCTTGTCTCTTCTAGCTTCTGGTTGCCAGCAATCCTTGGCATTTTTTTGGCTTGTCGATGCATTGCTTCAGTCACGTGACCATCCTCTCTTTATGTGTCTTTATATAATCCTCCCTCTGTGCTTAATCATATCCAATTTTCCCATTTTCACTAAGAAAGACACCAGTCATGTTGGATTAGGGCCCATCCTGATGACCTCATTTTAGTTTGATGTCCACTGTAAAGAACCTATTGCCAGGATGCTGGGATAGCTCAACAAGAGGAGTGCCTGTACAAACCCACATGCTGAACTATGGCATTTCTGGTAACTGCCAGGATGGCGGTAAAGGTTCTTGCTTCCCAAGTGGGAGACCCCCAATTCAGTTTCTGCTCCACGTGCCCCCACATCCACCTGTGTGGAATAAAACTATGTCACAACTAATGATGTACAACTATGGAGACTGCTCTGGGCCTTCCCCCTTTCTCTCTCTCTCTCTTTCTCTCTCTCTCTCTCTCTATCTATCTATCTCTCTATCTATCTATCTCTCTCTCTCTATCTCTCCATCTTACTCTCTTGTTCTCTCTTCATCTCTTTCTCCATCTCTCTCTCTCACCTTCTCTCCAACAATAAAATAAAATAAATCTTTTTTGTTTAAAGAACCTATTTTCAAATTCACATTCTGAGGTACTAGAGGCAACTTATCTTTTTTTTTTAAGATTTGTTTTATTGTTTTTGACAGAGACAGAGAGAAGAGGGAGGGCCCAGCGCAGTCTCCACAGTTGTACATCAGCAGTTTTCAATATGGTTTTGTTCCACACAGGTGGGTGGGGGCTGCACAGGGCAAGAACTGGTCTGGGGGCCTCCCTCATGGGAGGCATGCCCCATCGAGCCAGGGGCTGAACCCGGGGATGAGAACTGAACTTGGGGCCTCCCGCCTGGGAAGCACACCCCAGTTCAGCATATGGGTCTGCACAGGCTGCAGCCGGGATTTGATCCTCAGTCCCCGGGGCAGCAAAGCTAGTGCTTAACCCACTGAGCTTTCCCAGCTTCCCCAACATATCCTTTTTGAGGGGAGGTGGGGAGTGAGGCAGAGTACAAGCCAACCCATTAACAGTTCAGTTGATGTATCTTAGTTTAGACAACTAATTTGTTGGGATTTTTGGTTTGGTTTGGTCATAGAAAGAAAGAGTATCATCAGAATACAGATAAAAGTAGAATCCATTTATGAAGATTATGGCAAGAAGAAGAACCTTGGAAGTTGAAATTAAAAACAATGAAATTTCCTTTAAAAAGTGAATTTGTTACATTGAACTGTATGAAATTACTGAAAAATTCAACCATTTTTACCTATAAAATGTCAAGTTTGTATGTTCCAAATAAATAAATAAATTAGTGGAATAAAAAGAGAATAAAGAAGTATCAAAGAAGCTGGAGAACAAAGAAAAGAAAGGCAACAAAGCTGTGTAGAAGCTATACCAAAGAGGAAATAATATTTTAAATAATACTGTCATTAACTTTATTATTTTTATTTTTAGAATTTAGCAAAATAATAAGTCAATATGGTAAAGCAATTTTTATCACAGCACAATTATGCTGTCATTTGTTCTCAGTCATTTGATGTTCACATCATACTAACTACTAGAAAATTTTTAATCTAAGAAATCATAACTGTTTTAAGATTTATTTCATTGTTTATGACAGAGGCAGAGGGAGACAGACACAGAGAGAGACAAAGAGACGGGGGAGGGCCCAGAGCAGTCTCCATAGTTGTATGTCATCAGTTTTTGACCTGGTTTTGTTCCACACAGGTGGGCAGGAGCCTCACAGGGTGAGAACTGGGCTGGGGGCCTCCTGTATAAGGCACACTCCCTCAAGCCAGGGGCTGAACTGGGGGCAAGAACGAAACGGGGGCCCTCTCACATAGGAAACACACCCCCGTTCAGCATATGGGCCCGCACAGGCTAGAGCCAGGGGTGGATCCCCAGTCCCTGGGGCTGCAAAGCAAGGGCTTAACCTGCTGAGCCATCCAGGCTTCCCCCATAACTGTGTTAATAAACAGTATTGCAACAACACTGCAGGTTTGCTTGAAAGGGTCATTGTTATCCACCTTTGAAAGTGAGGCAAAATAAACCTCTCAATTGAAGATAAACTTAAAAGTTAAAATTTCTAATCCTTACAAGGGAAATACAAAAACTTTCAGGTCATTTTGCTGTTGCTAGAAGCTAAAATTAAACTAATATTCTGTAGAAAACAATAATCAAGACACTCTATTCTAAAAACGGACCCTTTGTCTAAATATTATGTGTTAATCCTAACAGGAGTGCCCATGGAGAAAAATTAATGTGTACTTGTTTTTATTCCAACTAGATTTTTGCAGCAGGAATGTATCCAATATACCTGATGAAGTGGGATCTGCTTAAGTAAACAAACAAGCTCAAATATTTTCATCATTTTCCCACAGAGGCCAACTATGCATTTACATGTGAATAAAGAAAAAGTTTTCCAGAACAAATAAATTGTTTTTATATTTTTAGATATGTTGACAATATCAAAGGTTCCACCTCCCTGATTTCTGAGAGAGTCCTGGGTAGTGCTTAAATTCAATGATGTGGTAGCCAATCAAACATAAGTACATATGAAGTATAAGATATCAGAGGATGGCAGGATTGCCCAGTGGGTTGAGCGCTCGCCTTGCAGTCCTGGGTTCAAGGATGGAGTCCCAGCCCTGCCCATGTGGACCCATATGCTGAACTGGGGGGTGCTTCCCATGCAGGAGTCATACAACTATGGAGTTTGCTCTGGACCCTCCTGCTTCTCTCTGTCTCTGTCTCTGTCTCTCTTTCACTCTCTGTGTGTGTGTCTTTCTCTATCAAAACAATAAGATGAATCTTAAAGAAAAAAAATATTTCATAGACATCATTAAACCATTGAATTTGAAAAATAGCTAAACTTTCAGTATCATTACAATGTTATCATTATAATAATTATTATTCCTTCAGTTGCAAGTGACAATAACCCAACTCAAAAGCACTAAAACAAAATGGGAACTTAGTGGCTTATGAAACTAAACCATCCAGGAAAGACTTGATTCAGGATTCAAACAATGTCACCAGGAAACAGTTTTTTGTTCTCAAGGTTTAGGCTTCATTTCTCAGTGTTGGCTTCATCCTTGGGTCATACATGGCTGCACATGCCTGACAGCAGGTTTAAGAACTACATTCATCTAGGTTTAAATCTATCTAAAGGAGCAAACATCTTCATCCCAAAATTTCCAACGAAAGTCCAAACGTTACTCTGATTGGTTCATTTGAGATCATACACTCACCCTTGAACCAATCACTGTGATCTAATGAATAACATTTTAATCTAGCTAATGTGCTCTACCCTTGGGATTCTATAAAATTAGAGAAGGAATAGATTGTAAACCAAAACAATGGCATATTAACAAAAGAAGGATGGCAGTGTGGTGAGACAAGCTAAGACTATTGATTTGTTTGAAACACTAACCAAATAGGAAGAAGTTATAGGAATCTCCATTAGAAAGAGAAACAATTGGTCAATTCAATTTGGTTCTTTTAACCTGAATAATACTTTCATTTTACTTTTGATAGTGAAGATAGTAAAGTCAGTTAAAACTGAAATGAGTTATTTAGGGAATGCTAAGGACGCCACTTTGGATCTGTTGTATAAACACAGTTCCATCATATCTCAGATACCACTTGAATGCATAATCTGAACAGCCTTTGAGCACATTTAGACAGTATGGGAAGAGGCTTCCAGCACAGCCAGGGCCTGTGAAGGGTCCATAAATGAGGCTATTGATGCAAAGCTCTGTGGATTAAGTTCAACACCTTGAATTACATGGGAAATGAACAGAAGCTGGAGGCAGCTAAGGGAACGCAGGTGTGGCATGTCCAGAGGAGCCCACATTCTTAAGTCGACAGGCAGCCATATTCAAGCTGCATTCCCCCGGTGGTCCAGCTAACAAAGCTTCCTGTTATAAAGCTATCGCTCAGTACAAGGCAAGTGTATTGTGAATGCCAGGTTCAAAACAGTTCATTGAAAACTTCTTGATGAAGTAATTAAAGCAGGCTGAGCTTTGGGAAATCCTCTAGGAGGGAGCTCATTTTGAGAACAGCTTTCCAATTCACATGTTCTGTAAGCTTAGTTCAGATGAATCACTCACACTCACACACACACACACACACACACACACACACACACACACACCCCCCACAAATTGTGGGATTAAAAAGTAGATTTGGGGTCAGGGCTAGACAACAGCAGAAGTGAATTGGTTTAAATAGAACTAGATATTTCATCTCCAAAACCATCTTATTGGATTGTTTTGTATGGTTGCTACCACTTATATGTCCAGGTTCAAATCTATATTAGAAAGATTGCAGGAAGTCACCTGCCTGCCTGCCAGTCACGCAGCTTGGCTTTTTTATTCTTTGGGCCAAAAGCAAAAAATAAATTGTATATATGTATTGCATAAATGAATAAAAGGCAAGTAGAATTTTATCTTCCACCAATCTGAAAGAAATAAAATAAAATGTAGTCATTGTTCTTAGATTTAAAAAACATGTGGAGGCCATTGCCTGGGATATGTTCAAGGCAATTCAGAGATCCGAAGGGCCAGCCAGCCTGAGTATGCTCACCTTCAAAGTCTATGCATCACTGAAAAAGGACTCATCTCATAAAACTTCTGTGAATGTTAATTAGCTTTCACCCTACTCTGTTCCTGAGAGTCTAAATATGTGGAGGAGCCAAGGACTCAACTTGAAGAAAGCATCTCACATTTCCAACAGTATGACAGCCATATACAAGTTGATCTCAGGAGATATACTCCCAAACTGAGTCCAAGATGCAAAGTTTGGTTCAATGGGGATTAAACAGCTTTGAATATCTCTAAAATATACCTCCTGAATTTTTTTCAAGACTTGGTATTATTGGGTTTGCTGGCGTTGTTGGACTCTTTTTGGCTAGAGGTTCAAAAATAAAAAAAGCTGGTATATCCACCTGGTTTCATGGGATTAGCTGTTTCTCTTTATTATCCACAACAATACATCATATTTGTTCAGGTCAGTGGGGAGAAATTATATGACTGGGGTTTACAAGGATATATAGTCATAGAAGATTTGTGGAAGGAGCACTTTGTAAATCCAGGAAATATGAAGAATTCACCTGGAAATAAGTAGAATACTTCATGCTCTTCCTATTTTAATCAGCTATAAACATTGGAAACTCTGTACAGTAAGCCAGTATTTCTACAGAAAAAAATGGCAGAGAAATCAGGATTGAATATAATAAATTGGATTTCTTCTTCAGGAAAAACTATACTACTCCTCTTTGTTATCTTGGGTGATAACATACTACAAGGGGACTAATCAGAAATCCTTTCACCAGAGATAATGTATAAGCCTTAGCACTGCTTGTTCTCATGTTGCTATTTATGTATATAATTAAAATTCCAAGTTAAAAATATAAATAAAAATAAAAACATTGTGGACAAATGTCTGACATCTGTCTATCTTACAGACTATCCTTTGCCTCAGGTCATGTTATCTAAAGGGTAATTTGTCAAAGTCCCAATTCTGTTATTCAATGTGTTTGTCAAGTATGTGGTCGCACCTTTTACTTTTTTCAGGTTGCAGACATTGCCTTCATGGTATTTGCATCATTCTCCTATAATTATGCTATAACAAAGTATACAGATTTAGTGGCTTTAAACAACACAAATGTATTCTCTTCAAGTTCTGGAGGTCAGAAGTACAAAATCATTTTTATAGGCTAAACTGAAGGTATAGGAAAGCCTAGTAAATTCACTTTATGGGGGCTCTGATGGAAAAATCTGTGTCCTTGACTTTTTCAGCTTCTAGTGACCACCTATATTTCTTGACTTACGTGCTCTTCCTCTACTGTCGAAGCATATCCCTCTTCTCCCTCTTCTATCATCACATCTCATTCTCTGGCTTTGACTCCTACTGCATCCCTCTTATAGGGACCATAATGGTTACAGTGAACCCAGCTGGCGAGCCAAGGACTGTCTCCCAAATCAAAATCCTTTAATCACATCTGCAAAGCTCCTTTTGCCATATAAGGCAACATTCTTAGGTTCCAGATATTAGAACATGGACATTTTTAAGGCACCATTATTTAACCTAACACAGTACTCCTTCAGAAAATTGGGTTGATGTCATTCTATGACATTGTTCTGTACTTTCAATTAAAAACATACATACATACATACATACATACACACATAAAAATTTTTAAAGCCTACAGATGCTAAGTACTCTTAATAACTGTAATGTCTTCAAAATAATAAGGTATAGTTTATGCTCTTCAACACCTTTAATCAAATGGGAAAAGTACTCATGAGCCAGTTAGAGACGTATTAAGTAGTGAGGTGGAGCGATGCACAATGTTATTGAGCATCCACTACGTGTCAGTTTCTATGTGAGATATTGGCTATGAAAAGATGAATGAGTTATGGTCCCTACCCTTAGTAAAATAGGAATCGAGAGAGTGGAGAGAGATGAAAGGGTGAGAGCTCTGTATTTATAGAGAAAGACTGCAGTTTTATGCCCGCAAATTATCTTGCTGATTGGAGGAGTATGATGGAAAACAAAAGCAATGGATTGGCGTAGTCCAGAAATTTGGGCTTTTCCAATGACTTGGCCAAAATTATCAGTGTATCCTTGGGAAAGTCATGCCCCTTCTCTGATTGCTCTGATTTTAGCAACTTGCTAGTGTCATATCTGTGAGTTTCCTGAATACCTTTCAGAATTTTAATAAAAAACTGTTGTCAGTACCAGAATTGATGGAAAACACAATCCTAGGAATTGAGAAGTTAGAGGTAAGGATTCAAGATTAGTCAAAAAAAAACAGAGCAACAAGAATTGTTATGGATAATCATGAGGTAATAAAGAACACAGTGGATTCAAAAATATTGAGCTGCTATGGAAAGCCTTGCCTGTCCACCCCTGATAGGACTTACTTTTCTGGAATGACCAGTGTACAAGTGTGTCCAGTGTGGCTTTGCTTGGCTACTGCAATAGTTCACAGTGTGAAACTTACCTTTACTTAGAACTTCTGATTGTTGAAATATCTAAAGAACTTAAGAGGTCAGTTGTTGTTCTCTGAACATAAAAGTTAACTCCTGCCTAAAAGCTAAAACCTGGCACTTGGCACAACATTTTCTAGCTAAGGCCTGAATATTCTAGAACATTGATGAGAAAAACAACTTATTTTTGTCTATATATTTAGCTTATATATTTAAATGTATTTTAGGAGTAATCTCCCTGTCAAGGGGGCTATAAGAAAATATATCTCAATCTAATATGGTGTGAAAATCCTTAACTCACTTTATCCATTCTAATTCTACAATTTAATGGGTTTTTTGTGTGTTTTATAATTCTCCAATAGATCAACTTTAAAGTGTCTCAGAGTCTTCTTATTCTTTCTGAATTAGGATTAGTGGGAAATGAGGCCTGAAAAGAAAATCCTTTCTCGCCAACAGCCTGAGGTGAAAAAGCATTTGTTGTTACTGCCATAGGGTTGTGTCTGGCTCCTTGTAGTCTTGCATTCTGAGTCTCAAAATGTGCTGTTGTTGGTTGGTAGCATTAATGTGCTTCAGGAGAAAAATAAACAGCTTTCCAGCAAACTGTTGCTATTTATGGAAATGCAGGGTGGCTTTCTTCTTAGCCCCTAGAGTGAAAGGAGAAAAAATGTTGGCACATTTGAGGGAAATGATATAACTCGTAAGTGGGGTTTTCAGGAAGTTTCTGAGGTGGCCAACAGAAATGGTGTGTTAGCATACAGATTTTACTTTTTCCACAGTTGTAGAAATAAAGAAAGTACAAATTTTACTGGAAAAATAAAAATTAAATTGTAAGGGCTGACCTGGGGTACACGTCTTTTTCTACTAATCTCCTGAGAACAAGCTACTAGGCACTAGGTGAGATGCAAACACAAAGCAGCACAGTTTCTAGTGGAAAGAGAGGTGGAATAAATGCATGTCCAGCTTGTTGGCTTCTTATAGTGCCTATTGCAAAGCTGGTATTGATGATTGTTTCACACAAGGCCATTTTTTGTTCTAGTACAGTTGAGGTCTGTTAGAAAGCACAGCTTTGGAGTACAATAAATTCTCCCAGTTTCCCTAATGGATTTATTCTCCTTAAGTTCTTTATGTAAAAAACATTACAGCATTTGAACCAATGACATGAAGCTGTTGAAGAGAAGTTTATGCACTTCACATGTTAATTAATGAATGTGTGGTTCTAACTTGTTTCATTTGGCAAGTGCAAATACAACATTTGAACAGTGATATTCATTTCCTTTTTTAACAGCAAGGTAAAATAGATTGGTACTTTGCAGCCCTACTTTTCATTTCATGAGATTTACACCCTGTTCCTAGAGCAATCAACAGCCTGTAATTGATGGTGATACCAATTATTCAAGTGATCTTTTCCCATGAGTTCATGGAATTTTTTATTACATTGCACACAATTTACCTTTATATTCTAGATCAGCGGTCCCCAACCTCTTTGGCACCAGGGACCAGTTTAATGGAAGACGCTTTTCCCAATGTTGAGGGGCACACATAGAGTTCACAATAGAGTTTGGGCTCCTGTGAGAATCTCCTGCCATTGCTGATCTGATCAGAGGCGGAGCTCAGCTGGTAATGTGAGTGATGGGAGCAGCTGTACATACAGATGAAGCTTCACTAGCTTGCTGCTCACCTCCTGCTTTCCAGCCAGGGGTTGGAGACCCAGGTTCTAGATTTTTCTCCCTCTTGTCTTCCATCGACTTGTCTTGAAGTATTTCTAGGACAAAGCACCTAAATGGTAGATCACCTTGCTAACATAACATTAGATGGTTAGCAAAATTGATGACCTGCTTATAAATATTAAAAAGGTATTCTATTTCAATATTCTTAAATATATATAGTCTTTGGTATAGTCTACCTCAAAATCATTAGAGCTACTAAAAGTTTTTTAATGGGCACTTTTAGTAATTTTTTTGTTTCCTAAATTACAAAGTTCTGTCTACATCAACAAATATTTATATATTGACATATAAGTGCAATGAAGCATTTTACACATTGATACTACTTTATGTCATGTGTAAAGCACTTTAATATCCATTATGTTATTTGATCCCAATAACCAACCTGTAAGTTGGAATGGGCAATTATGGTTTCCATTTTATCAGTGGAAAAGACGTTAAATATCTTATTGAAGGTTGTACCACTAATTACTAGCAGAACCAGATTTTCAGCACAAGTCTTCTGGCTTCCAGGTCAGAGTCCTCCCACTCCACCAGGGTGTTCCAGTTCTATCCTGAGGCACCTCCTCTAAGGCCACCAAAAAAAAAAAGAAAGAAAGAAGGAAGGAAGGGAAGGAAGGAAAGGAAGGGAAGGAAGGAAGGAAGAAAGCAAGCAAGCAAGCAAGCAAGCATTACAGGGAAGGAAAACAGGGATGCTTTGCCCCATTTTGAATTCCCTCAGAAAAAATAAAAGCCTTATTTTTATGTGTTTTACACTTTGAGAAACTGGCTGAATTTTTATTTGAACAAAGAGAGCAATGGCAAAAAAGAAAAGGTGTGGGGGGACCACTGCAATGGCCCAACGTATGGTATTGCTTTAAGGTGACTAGGAAATACTGGCACAGTGACAATGTTAGTTCAGTCACGTATTTCTAGAACTAGTAACTGATTTAATCAATTTGGGGGGAAAATGGCCAATTAGGACAAACATGTCATCAGTATCATTCTTAAAGCATTAAGAACTGGGTATCCATTAATATTACACAATTAAAAAAAGTTGTATGTGGACCTTATGGACACCAACCAACCAACTAATAATAGCAAAGTGGTGATTTGGGAGAACATGTCAAGACAAATATCTGGCAATAGATATGAGAAGTATTGGGTGAAGGCAAGGAGGCTGTGACAGACCTTCACTTCTGTCTTCTTTCAGGGTAGGATGCTGGCCATTAAGCACCAGGCCAGTCCTGGCCTCTTTAGCACTCTGTTTTCTAAAGCCACAGGAATAGTTTGCTTTTTCCTCTCCAGAGAGATTGTGATGCACAGTTGACAAATGAGATGTTGAGCGATAATACATACAGGGGCCCTCTCCAGTCCTGAAGAAGAAGGGAGTTGGTGGAAGGCTGGTGATCTCATGCCCCTCCCCACTACACACCCAGGAAAGCTCTCTCTTCAAGAGAGCACGGAGCCTGCAGAGACAGCCTAGTCTGGCAGTCTCTTCCCAGTTCCCTTCATCAGTGTTCTCGGAACAACTCTGGCTTCTGCAGATTTTCTTGTTATTTTGTGATTCTTCTAATAAAAACCTTCTTTTAGCCTAAAGTAGTTCATTTTCTTATCACCTGTTCTAGGAAAAAAAAAAAAAGCCCTGACTAACACAATAGAAGTTTGTTTGCTAGTGGAAAGGGCAAAGATCTTAGAAATAATCAGCTCTGAAATTAAAATATGACAACTCCAGTCATGCAAAGTTAGGTATTATTTAATGTCTCGATGCTTCAGTTTCTTTCTATGTTAAGTGGTAATATTAACAGTACCTCTGCTGTATAGTAATAGTGATGAATAAGTGAAATTCTATGTGTGAAAGTGTCCAGCCATTAGTCCCTAATGCTATCTTCAATGGTGAGAAATATTTCCAAGCCCCCAATATATTAGTCATTCAATCGTGTAATACTCATTTATTAGTCAAGTGCCAAATATAGGCCTAGTATTGTACCTAGCATCAGGATGAGAAAGTTAAAAAAGAAAAAGAAAATTATAGGATCATTGACCTTAAGTAGTTTGTGGTTCAGTTGAAGAAATATACAAATTATGGGTGGGCTGGTGTCAAAAAAGTTTATTTTTTAAATACCTTTTATTTTTAAAGATTTATTTTATTATTTTTGACAGAGAGAGACACAGAGAAGGGGGAGGGTGCCGAGCAGTCTCTATAGTTGCACATCATCAGTTTTCAATATAGTTTTACACCACAGGTGGGCGCAGGGCTTTCCAGGACAAGAACCAGGCAGGAGGCCTCCCACGTGAGAGGCACATCCCTGGATAGAGTCAAACCAGGGTCCTCCCACATGGGAAACTCGCCCCAGAGGGACCAGACTGGGGTAAGAAGCACACCCCAGTTCAGCATTTGGGTTCATACAGGCTGGGACCAGGACTGAGATTCGATCCTCAACCCTGGGGCTGCAATACGCATGCTCAACGCGAAAAATATTTATAGTATAAATATAAATCAACACAATATAGGAAGTAACCAGGGTAGGGTATGGTATGCCAGGAAAGTTTCTTAAAGGAAGTAAAATTTGAGCCAAGGTCTAATAGTAAATACAGTGATGCAATAGGTTACAAGAGAGGAAATTGCAGAAGAAATTTAAATTTCTTCTAAAAGAAAATATCCTTCCTTATCTGTCAAAACTTCAGGTTCTTTGATCCTTTTGAATGAAAACTTTAGTATCAAATAATACTCTTGAAAGTTTTGACTCAAAGTATCTATAGTCCCTAGGGAGTCAGCTATTTGACTATACAGGTCAAATTTTATTCATACCCAAGCACTTTATATGGTTTTCATTTTTCTATTCTAAATTTCTCTTCCATTCCTTACTTTTGAAAATGTCTTAAATAGATTAAATAACAACAACTGTTATAGGGAAGTCCAAACAATAGAGTATTGTTCAGAAGACTACAAGGAAAAATTGTATTCTCATTTTATCTCTGCTATAATAGTAATTTATTTTTAATGGTAGATATGTACTAGGCACAAACTGGTTTTTATTTCAGATTTTCTCTAGCAGTTCATGGGCACAAACTTGTATGTATGTATATGGGATGAGAGTGCTTTGTAAATATGGGATGAGAGTGCTTTGTGAGAACACTCCTGGAATCCATCTTATCTATTGGATTCAAATTCCATGATATCAGTTATAGTGTGTGTGTGTGTGTGTGTGTGTGTGTGTGTGTCCAGCCATCAGCATTGATAGTATTTAAAAGCTCTTGAAGTGATGAAGATGTGGGAATGGGAATGACTGCCTTAGACTTTGGCATCACCAATACTTAAACTCCTCTCTAATTCAGCTACAATCTTCTTATTTTCCATGTGCTACCTCCTATCTTTCCACTCACTCTCACCCGAATTTAATAAATGGCTTTTAATTCCATGTAGATCCAGTGATTCTACCAACTTTACACTGACCCATTCTCCAAACTTTTATTCTATTTATCTTCAATTCTATGGTTCATCATTAATGGTATTTACTGATATATTTTCTCAGCTTCCTTATGGCATCTTGTCTTGAAAAACAGGCATACCTAATTAACATGCCTCCTAGTATCCATGTGCATGTATACTCCACACCCACCTAGCTTCCATATTGAACTAGGCTGAGCTGTATGCACTTGCATGCAATGAAAGCAAAACTGCCAGGGCTAAGACTTAATTAAGAAAGCCCACAGCTTCCAGTTTGCATTTTGGGGAGCTCTAAACTCTCAGGTAGAAATTCAGCTACCCTGCTAGAGAAACCCCATGGAGACACCACATGAAGAGGTTGTCACCCTTTCTGCTATCTCTGCCATGGCTTTAGCCCCAGATGGCTGCAGCTCCAGTCAACACCACATGAGGCCAAAGAACAGTTAAGTCAACTTGCATAATTGTGAGAAATAATACACTGTTGTTGCTTTAAACAACTGAGTTTTGGAGCTATTTGCATGCTGTCATAGATAAATAGAAATTGGCTCCTGTAAAGTTTTGTGCTAACATAATAGAAACATAAAATTGGTGGCATTGTCTGTGGGACCAGACAGAAGGTAGAAGAGTCTAAGTAAGAGAATTTTTGAAGACTGGCAGGGACACTGAAGAAATTGCTATTGGAGGCTGGAAAACAGGGCACCTGAATTATGTATTGCAATCAACTGGAAAAACTGTCACCAGTTATGTCATAAGATATAGAAAGGATACTTAATGAAGGGTGGATCTGTCTAAGATTTCCAAGTAAAATAAGCTTTGCTTAATGGAGTAGATTCTAATTTGATACAGAAAACCACAAATTTTTTAAAGAAATTAAATAAGCTTGGACTGAAGGGGACAGAAAAACTTCATTCCAAAAGAAAAGAGCCTTAGGGGCCACAACTTCCAAGAATCAGGCTGAGAATGCTATTCAGATGCAAATGTAGGCCATGCCTTGTGGATAAAGAAGGATGGTCTGTAGAGACAAAAGCCCAAAGAAGTGAGCCATGACCCAAGGAGAATTAGTCTCAGAGAGCAAATTTCTGCTCTGGTAAATGCATATTTCTTGTCCCAGGAATAGGGAAAATTGTGGTTTGTGCCCAGCAGGATTTCAGAATTACTCTGGACCACCGATTCTTATATGCTTTCCACCCTCTTTCAAATGGGAGTATCTCTTGTTCTGTTCCTGTCTTACTACTGTGCATTGGGTATTTAGAGGAGGGTGGGGAGCTTATAAATTGTCTCTTTACTTTACACATCTTCAGATCAAGAGCAGATACACCTCAGGAGCCTGATCTCATCCAGTGAAAATATCCTGGACATTGTCATGAGATGAAAATTTTAAGGTCTTGGGAAGGGAGTGAATAACTTTGACATCTGGAAGAGATATGAATCAATGAAAGTCACAGGATAGACTCTGGTAGCTGGTCTCCAAAAAGAGCCCCCAGTGTACTGCACCTTCTTGTAGTTTCTCTCCCTCATTGAACCAACAGCCTGAAGAAGAATTGGCAGCTTCGGCCCTGAGCTGCCAGGTAATAGGTCTGACAACCCTGTTGGAGATGCTGGATAGAATGGAAAATGCCCTGAGACTATGTGAAGACAGAGAAGCCCAGCCATTTAAGCATTCCAGCTAAACCCAGACTTTCATCCTGCCAATATACAGACATGAGACACATGAGTGCAGAGCTATTGTAGACATTTCAGCCCAGTCAAGTACACCATAATGTTGCAGGATTCCCTGATACCTTATGAAACAGAAGAACCAACAGGTCAAACCAGACTTGTGAGAAATAATTAACTGTCATTGGTAACTTTAAACTACTGTGTTTTGGGATTTGTTATGCAGCAATTGATAACTGTAACACCTCAATTCTAATCAAATAAAATCCTTCCCTTTTGCAAATGTGACATAGACACTTCCAAAGCTGACTTGAGGCTGGAGAAAAACATTTAACTAAATTGACTAGTCTCACTTTAAATCATAACCAAAATTTCAGATGGGCTTTTAGTGCTACAGAGTAGTAATATATTATATTTCTAGTCCACTCATGTTTTGCCTAAGCCATCTCTTTCTCACCTTTTCATTTTGCCTCTTTGGATCAATATTTTATTCTCCATTCTCTCAGCTTATGGCTTTTTCTCCTTCTTTTACTATTAAAATAGAATCAATTGAAAAACAGTTTCCACCAACAACCCATTCACCTGCCTATATCTGGGACCATCGACTGTCTTTTTTTCTAGGTAAATAGTCTACATCCCTGTTTAGTGCCAACCCCTCGAATTTTGTACTAGATTCCTTCCTCTATCATTTCAGCTATCTTTCTTCTATGCTTCATCACTTTTTTCCTCTCTACAGGATCATTTCTATTAGGGAAAAAAATTCTTTCTGAAGAATTATCATCTCTTGATTCTACTTTCACACCTAACCACTTTGACATTTCAGTGCTCCCCTTTCTAGTAAAATCCCTCATGAAGGTGTCCATACTGTCTTAAATTTATTTTAAAATTCATTCTCATAAGAATTTTACCTCCAGCCACTTCTCTAAGTCTGTTTGTACATTCACTGATGATTCCCTGTTGACAAATCCAAGGGCTCATTCTCAGTCCTTATTTTATTCAAACTACGTGCAGTTTTGGACATAGTTGATACTTTCTTTTCTTGGAACCACTTCTTTTACTTGATTCCCAGTACACAGGCTCTCATGAATTATCTTCATTACACTAGCCCCTTTACTGCTTCATCTTCATTTTCACAACATCTAAATGTTGGAGTTAATTTATGTCTTTGGGGTAACAACATTTAAAGTGATTTTGAAAAAAAAAAGATAAATCTCACAAATTATGACCTCAAATCAACAACATCAATTACCCTTCCCTGGTTGCATAAGGAATGTAAGGAATGTGTTGTCTCTTTAGGAGATAGTAGCCAAATGTGTCATGAGTCAGGTCTAGTTCTTCAAAGATTTTTTTCTCTTAAGCAAGAGTTGTTCATTTCTTTATCTTGCTAAATAGAAGGTGTAACTAAATTTCAGTTAAAATAAAGCTGACATGGAGGAGGTAGACCTACAGGGAGGAGGAGACAATGCAATGCAGGTCTTAATCAGGAAATTCAAAATGGGAGTTAAATATAGAAAACTGGTGCAAACTAAATACAGTAAGAATGGCACTTTTTTCATCCAACAGGTTTTGTAGACTATGCTCGACAAGCGTATTTCCAATAAATTTTCAAAGTTAAGTAGATCCATAATATTTACACAGTTGATTGTTGAACAATATGAGAGATGGTGGTGCTGATACAGTCCCCTCCCACCCACATGCCCATACATTCAAAGATGCACATATAACTTTGGACTCCCCAAAACTTAACAACTAGTAGCTTACTATTGACCAGAATTCTCACAAATATTATCAGCAGTCAATTAACACATTTTGTATATGTATTATATACTCTATTCTTACAATAAAGTAAGCTGGAGAAAAAAATGTTATTAAGGAAATTATGAGGAAGAGAAAATGCATTTATAGTACTGTACTGTATTTATCAATACCATAAGTATATGTCATCTGTTTACAAGATAAATCTTCTGTTAGTACCTACATAAGTATTCTTATATGATACAAAACACTATAGATGATACATGTATTACTAACACTAAACATAAAAAATGAAAATATTTGAAGTGAAAGTGAAGTAAAAATCCATATTTATTTACAAGTATAATGATTCATTCATTGATAATGAAGAAGCAGTAATATGATTGCTTTATGGTATCCCCATGTAATCAATGTGATTGCTTCATGGTAGCCTAGCCTGTACAGTAATGAATGAATCATAAAATTTTTATGGCATACCATATTACAGTCATATTTATATTACAATACTGGAAACATTGCATTTTTTAAAACACACTTACCTGTGATGATAGGCTGATACTCAGTTCATCCAGTTACTAGAGAGAATAGCACCATGTAGCATAATGTAATTCTTTGGAAGCATATTTATAAAACGGTAAGAAATCTAACACATTAATTTTATATTAAATATCACTCACCTTGTGCCTATCTAAGGACAGGCTATCTCCTGCAATACCATTCTTGTACATGATATTCTACACAGTGAATACTTAGGCAATGATGATGATGATGATGACACAGAAATGTCTCATACTGTTCTCGCTGTACAGTTATTAGATTTTCACATGATAGCATTCACACACATATACAACAGATAAGTTTATTCAAGATAAGGCATGATTATTTACTATTCATTAAGTGGAAGTAAATCATCACAAAGGTCTTCAACCTTGTCTTAAGTAGGCTGAGGAGGAGAAAGAGGACGGGTTGGTCTTACCATCCCAGGGCTGGAGGATATGGAAGGGGAGCCAGGAAAAGAAGGTGTATTCAGTATAACTATGTGGAAATACATTGTAATTTCTGACTTCCTGGCTTTTTTATTTCTCTGACAATGTCTCTATACAATACCAATTCTTCATCCATCATTTGCTTTAGTTTCAGTGACGGTATCATAGAAAGGTCCATGTTGTAAAAGAAGTTAAAAGCAATCTTGAATAATTGGAACCTTTCAGCCACATTGTTTAAAGTCAATTTATTTTCTGCCACCGCTTATATACCGTCTTCCTCATCTCTGGCACTAGAGTAGAAGCAAGTCTCCATTAAGCTGTCTTCTGTTAATGCCTCTGATGTGGTGGCTGTTAGTTCTTGAATTTCTACACACACACACACTCACACACACACCATACCTTTTTTGCCATATCCACAGTATCTTTCATGATTTCCTAGATTGGCTCCATCTTAAATCCTGTGAAGTCATTCACAATATCTTGGGCACATTTTTCTTCAGCAGAAATTTATTGTTTCAGGCTTGATGGCTTTCATAGCTTTTTCTATAACAATGATGACATCTTCAATGATGTAATGCTTCCTGACTTTCATGATGTTCTCTCTACCAAGGTTCTCTTCAGTAGCATTGACAGCTCTTTCCATCAAGTATCCTCTCTAATGAACTGTAAAGGTGCTTATGCCCCCTGATCAGAAGGCTGAATTAAAAAGGTCATGTTTGGGGGCAAGTAGACCACTTTGACACTTTTGGTGTTGAACTCATAAAGTTCTGGATGGCCAGGAGGCATTGTGCAATATCAAAATAACTTTAAATGATAGTCTCTTACTTGCAAAGAACTTTCTGACTTCAGGGACAAAGCATTGATGGAACTAATACAAAAAAAGAGTTCCTGCTATCCAGGCCTTCTTGTAGATCAAGAAGACTGGCAGCTGGTGTTGATGGTCAAGGCTCAGGGGTTAGCAGCTTTATAGATTAAGAGTAGTCCTGATTATAAACCTGACTGTATTTGCAAAAAACAGTAGAGTTAGCCTATCCCTTCCTACCTTAAATTCTGGTGCTCACTTCTGTTTTGTTTTTCTTACTAATAAATGTCCTTTGTGGCATTTTCCCCCAGGGTAGGGCACTTCCATCTTCATTAAAAATCTGTTTAAGCAAATATCCTTTCTCTTCAATAATTTTCTTAATGGCCCTTGGGAACTCTTCTGCTATCTCTTGGTTGGCAGAAGCTGCTCCTACTGTTAAGTGGACTTTTTTTTTTTTTTTAAGCCAAATCTCTTTCTAAATTTATTAAACCATTCTTTTCTGGCGTTAAGTTCAACTTTACATTCTTCTCCTTGCTTTTGCTTTAGGTTGTCATATAATGAGTTTTCTTTTTCTGTAATCATAGTAAAGTCTATAGATATATCTTTTTTATAGCGATCCTGCATCCACACAGAAGCTACATTGATTTTTGTTTTAAGATTTTATTATTGTTTTTGATAGAGACAGAGAAAGAGACAGTGAGAAGGGAGAGGGCCCAGAGCAGTCTCTATAGTTGTACATAATCAGGTTTTGACATGGTTTTGTCCCACACAGGTGGGTAGGGGCCATGCTGGGCAGAAGCTACATTTTTAATATGCGATAAAAAAGGTATTTTGCAAAACAGTGCAAGTTTTCATGCCTGCTGACAGAGCTGCAGCTGTGGCTTCCTGAATGTCCTTCTCTCTCTCTCTCTCTCTTTTATTATTATTTTTTTTTTCAGTGCTCCTCGTGCATTTATCATGAAACATCAGGCAACTGGAGTTGTAGACCTCAACCTATGGTATGTATTAAGCAATTCATCTTTTTCTTACAACATCATGACTTTTCTCTGCTTTTGGGGAGCACTTCCAACATCACTAGTGGCACTGCATATGAGTCCCATAATGTTATTCAAGATTGACAGTAGCACCAAATATAATAAAAAATATGCAAGAACCATGAGAGATCACTTTATACTGCAATATGCAATTCACTAGAGCAAATATGTGCTCATGCAAAGATGATTAACATCACACAACATCTTAAGAGGATACTTGCAACACTTGAGCTCACCCCAATAGCAACAGTAGGTGCCTGTGAAATTATTACAGTTGTGCAGTGTGTGCTACACAGTTCATTTTATGCAGTTATGATTTAATACTGCATCTTTACCTTTGTTTAGATTTCTCTTGACTGTGAATGATGCCACAAATGCTCTGTGTGTAAGTTTTGATAAATTTTAACTTTTTAGAATAGATTTGTGCATATATTATGATAGTAAATGGTATCTATATATACAGGGTCTGACAGAAGTAATGCCCTTCTTAAAATAATATAATATAAACAGACGTGTTGTCTTAGTAACCTTAGTAACCAAATAAAAGATTTGGTATAGATTACCAGCTCATAAAAAGGGGTGTTACTTCTGCTGGACCCTGTATTTTATAATCCATGACATACCTTATTCTTAATTTTTTTAAGATTTATTTTATTGTTCAAGAGAAGGTGAGAGAGAGAAAGTGAGAAGGGGAAGGGCCCGGAGCAGTCACTACAGTTGTACATCATGAGTTGTGACAAAACTTCATTCCACACAGGTGGATGTGGGGCCACATGGGAAGGAACTGAACTGGGGGCCTCCCACATGGGAGGTGAGAACTTTCATCACCATCTCAGTGGTCACCAGCAGACCCACAGTTCAGCAGGCTGGGGCCGGGACTCAATTCCCCAACCCCACAGTCTCAAGGCAAGCGCTCAACCCACTGAGCTATCCCGGCATTGCATATTCTTAAATGTTTTTTAATATTTATTTTTATTGTTTTTTGACAGAGAGAGAGACAGACAGAGACAGACAGAGAGAAGGGGGAGGGCCCAGCACAGTCTCCATAGTTGACATTAACTTTCCATATAGTTTCACTCCACAGGTGGGCGCAGGGCTGCTCAGGGCAGGAACTGGGCCGGGAGCCTCCCACATAGGCCCTGGCAAGAACTGAACTGGGGGCACACCCCAGTTCAGCATGTGGGTCCTCATGGGCCGGAGCCGGGATTCAATCCTCAGGCTCCGGGGCTGCAAAGTGAGCGCTTAACCCGCTGAGCCACCCTAGCTTCCCCAATTTTTTTATATTTCTATGCTAAGCAGTTAATTTGTAAGATTTTTCAAATTGTCCCAAACCTTCAAAACATTTTTTACTATATGTATTGGAAAAAAATTGTGTATAAGTGTACCCATGCAATTGAAACCTGTTATTTCAAATACAGTTCAAATGCATGTATTCAAAGATCAATTGTATTTGTATAAATTACATTAAAATTAATTTGTCAAAAAGTGTACAGTAAGTAAATAAAGAAAATGGCAAAATATTTTTATAGGACTTAAAAAGAGACTAACCCGTGGAGACATTATGACTTCTAAATGGGCCTATTTTTTCTCAACCTGTAACGAATTGTTACAACAGGACAGCAAAGCCTGAATGAGTCTCCAGAGAATTACACTAAGTGAAAAAAGCCAATCCAAAAAGGTCACATGCTATATGGTTTTTACATAACATTTGTGCAATGACAGAATTATAGAAATTGAGGATAATTTGGGGATGGCCAGGGCTTAGGTTGGATGGAAGCAAGAGAAAAATGGGTTTGGCTATAAAATGGCAGTGAGACGGACCCTTGTGGTGGCAGAAAAGTTGTATTTTGACTGCATGATGCCAATATTCTGGTTGATATTATACTGTCGTTTTGTAAGATATTACCACTGGGAAAAGCTAGATATGGGGTTCAGGGGATTTCTCCCTATTATATATCACAATTGTATGTGAACCTACAATTATTCAAAATGAAAAGCTCAATTAAAAATTGAATCAGGGATGTCGGAAGAGCTCAACAGCTTGAATGTTTACCTTGCAACAGCAAGGCACGGGGATCAACTTTCATCCCAGCCCGTGCAAACCCATGTGCTGAACTATGGCACAGCTGGTAAGTGTCGTAGTGGTGAAGATTCTCGCCTCTCATGCAGGAGACCCCCAGTTTAGTTTCCACCCTGCGCAGCCCCACATCCATCTGTGTGGAATGAAACTATGTCACAACTAATGATATGCAACTAGGAAGACTGCTCTGAGCCCTCCACGCTTCTCTCTCTTTCTCTCTCTCTCTCTCTCACCTCTCAAACAATAAAATAAATCTTTTTAAAAAATTGAATGAATTATTTAACCATTTGGTAAAAATTAGTTACTCCCCTATTTCATTGATAACATCAAAACTAATTCCAGAATAAATAGTTAAGTGTAAAAACAGCTCAGATGTTCATATATATTCTCATTGTATCCTTCCAACAAAGTTATAAAAGTGGTATTACTATCCACATTATACCAAAGAGGAAAATTATGTATTTTCCCAAATTCACACATGAAAAAAAAAAGAAAAATCTGCAGATAGAAGAGAACCAACATAAATGTGTTAGCCTTAATTTGGATGAATACAATTCTAAGCATTTTAATTTTTTCTTCTGTAATTATTTATGTGCACTGGGTTGTCTGTAATGAATGTGTTTTATGTCTTTAAATTTTTTTGAAGGTTGGCCACAGGTAACAACGTATGAATTTTCATCTAGGACAATTTAAGAGGGATGTATGGCTCACACCATGATACACAAAAAGTCTCATTTAGTATAAGCTGTGTTTTAATAATTTCATCTAATTACAAGGGAGAGTTGACCATTAATAACGTTTAAAGATGTTTTTAAAATAACAATTAGAAATTGCAAAGGAGAAATTTGACAACATCTAGGATATGTTTCAATGGAATAAATACATTTTTCTGAAAGGTAGATTTCATAATTACTAATTACTCTACTTTTGTTCTCATTTCTATCCAGTTGAAAGAAGAGGGAAAGGCAGTCCTGAGGCCAGAGTCAACCACAACCTTCTAGGGAAAGAGTAGCCAGTGCCTGGATTTGGGTGATGGCACTGGGGATAGGAAGGAAGGGACAGAGATCAGAAAAGCTAGAAGGAAGTGACTAAGGCATGGTGATTCATTAGCAGTAAAGAACAATGGGCAGAGAAAAGCCAAAGTGTGACGTCACAGAAAAAACAACATTGGTTTTTATAGTCTTGATTTTGACATGATCCAGACATGGAACACCAGGACAGTCATTCAAAGTTCTCTTGGCTTCATTTTTCTCATCCTTGCAATAAATGGGTGACCAGAATGATAACAGTAACATTAACAGAAATCACATGGAGGAATCTGATCCCAGACACTGGGATTTAGATTCTGATAATACTACTGCTGTGTGACCTTGAACCAATTACTTTACGCATCAGTTTTTATTGTAAAATAGGAATAATAATAATAGTGCCTATCTCATGGAGTTCTCACATAAACCTGAACGGAAGTGCCTGGCATATAATAAATCTTAATAGCTAAGAGAAATTAATAACAATGCTACTCATACTTAGAATTAAAAGATTTATTGTTATTGTTCTTGATAGAGAGACAGACAGAGAGACAAAGAGAAGGAGGAGGGCCCAGAGCAGTCTCCATAGTTGTACATCATCAGTTTTCACTATAGTTTCACTCCACAGGTGGGTGCGGGTCAGCGCAGGGCAGAAACTGGGCTGGGGGGGGCCCCCGCATGGGAGGCATGATCCCCCACACACACAACCTGCAAGCTAGGGGCCTCCTACATGGGAAGCATGCACAGGAAGGAGCTGAACCGGGAGCTTCCCATATGGGAAGCTTGTCCCAGTGAGAACCGAACTGGGAGCACACCTCAATTCAACATATGGGTCTGCATGGGCCCGGGCCGAGATACAATTCTCAGACCCCGGGCCTGCAAGACGTGCACTCAACCCGCTGAGCCATCCTGGCATCCCCCATACTTAGAATCAATCATAACTATCCCTCATGATTTTGGCAATGGGACTCTCTAGACCCCAAAATTTTCTCATAGAATTAAATTTGTATTATATCTCTAACATAGCAATAAGTAGTTGGGGAGTGTGTCCAATGTTTGGAGGAATATCCTGCGTATGTACCTGGGATTTGGGTAGCTGAGTCATCAGACTTCATAAGTTATAGCCTTCTAGCCTTCGAATACTAATTCCTAAAGCCAGTGCTAGTTGTCATATTCACTCTTTTAGCACTGCTATGGATATGACAGCCACCATATCCTAATATTTGTCATAGGTATTACCCTAAAGCAAAAGAACATAAAGATCTGAGTCATTCTGGAAAAAAAAAAAATTAGTGTTGATCCAGCAGCTGTAGCTGTCAGAAACAAACCACTCTGAGGACAACGGATGCCGATACACCAGACAGTGGGAGAGTGCAGCTGAGCTCTGAGAGCCTCACCTCGGCCTTGCTGCTGTCGCTCACTTCAGAGTGAGAAGCAAGAACATGGCGAGATGGCACATTCATACACACGCGCTGATTTCATCCCTGCCCACGCCTGTCCTCATCAGAATCTCATTACAGTACAGAGGTGGCAGTTCAAATAATGTCTGCCTACTACATACGAAACAGTCAGTACTTGCCTAAGACTGCAGGAGGAAGCCAAGTACAAGGTCAAGCTTTGGCGGAACGGGGACCCAATGAGCAAACAGTATTGGTACATAGGACTTGACATTAAAATCGTAGAAAACATCTTTACAGCAAATGTAGAGAATGTTTAGTTATTATCACTTAAGATTTAAGCTACTGAATTTTGTAACATTTGTTATGTCAGAGCTAACTTTTTATTTCAACTTCCATGATGAGGCCACATGCATCAGGTATTTTCTAAGCCACCATCTAGAACAGTGCTTAGGGTACTTTCCAATCTCATGTCAGGGTAATTGTCTTGAAGTTCTCTCACCTTCCATTTAAAGGCCACCAAGATTGCTCCTTTGGAAATTTCTAATATATAATGTAAGGGAGAAGTGGCAGTTAAATAATTCTTTTTCTGTTTTTCTCTTCCTAGTAGCAAAGAATATTCTTGTTTTATCTGTTTTTTGTTTGTTTGTTTTGTTTTTTATTGTTTTCATTATTCTTAAAATTATACACTAAATAAGTAGAGTGGTTCTATGCAATGTTAGTATTTCTCGTTAAAAAGGTTTATAAATAAAGTGACTCATGTTTGTGTCCTCCTAACCAGCCAGAACACAAAATATCACCATTAGCTTGAGTTAAAACACACCCACCAAGTTGCACACCCCTTGGACTTTGAATACTTGCTCTTAGCAATTGGTTATCTTTTCTCTACAAATGTTAGTAGAGATCCTCTTTTTTTTTTTCTTTTTTTTTTTTCCTGCTAACAAGCACAGCTATGGAGAAAAAGCTGAGTGTTAGAGAAGTCGCTGAAGTAGTGGCAGCTTGTTCTTGAACTCATTCGTTTCAGAACTGGCCTCCATTCCTTCCAGCAATTTTAAAAGACCCAATTTCCCTGTTTTGTCTCTTTCTTCTGAAAATGCCTAGAGATATTTTTACTTCCAGCTCAGAACTTGGACTGATAACTAAAACAACTTGTCTAAGACAAATGACCCCTAGAGACAGTCCCTCCATAGCATTACAAAATGAATTACTATTTTTGATGTATAAATAGAGATATTAGAGTTAGCTTTCTGACCACCTCACTCTAACTTCTTTTTATCGGCGTTTCCATTATTCTTGTTGTCCTAATTATTGAAAAATAGGTAGAATGAACACAAATAGCACAACCATAAGTTACTGACTCAAGAAATAAAATTTTTCTTTACTCTCACTTTCTCATCTACTAAATAATTGAAAGATGATATTCGTGAATCTTGGTAGCATCCTAGAAGTATTTGGCTAAGAACTATAAAGTCAGTGGTCAAATGTCTCCTACCAGTGAATAACTAGCCTAGACCTTCCAGAACCCAACATGTTGTGAGTCCTCTGTCATGCCAATTTCAAATGTGAGAAAACTGGGACTTAAAAAATTGTAGTCAAGGTTAACAGCGAGTGGCGACACAAGGACTCAGACTGGGGATATTCTGGTTCCAGACACCCTGCCCTATCCTAGAGCCTTTCTCTATCCCACACTGTTCCTCTGTACATTAGAGGGCAGACCTAAAAATTTTTGGCAGTATGAGAGATAGATAGACAAATCAATCAATCAATAAGTAGATGATAGATAGATAGATAGATAGATAGATACATAGATAGATAGATAGACTCATAAGTGACACAAAACTTTTATTCCCAATTGTTCATGGTCCTCAGTTTTTTAGCCATATTTTTTTCTTTTTCTTTTCTTTTTATTATTATTATTATTGTTGTTGTTAAGTGTATTGTGTAACATTGGTTAGTAAAACTATATAGATTCCAAGTGTACAATTCTATAAAACTTTGTCTATGTGTTGCATTATGTGTTCACCATGCACAGTCAGTTCTCCTTCCATCACCATATATGTGGCTCTTCCTTCCTCCTTTCTACCCCTCTCCCCATTTACACTCAGGTCACCACTAAACTATTGACTATGTCCATAGGCTTTTGTTTCTTTGTGGCTTTCTGTTTTCTATTCCACATATGAGTGAAGTCACGTGGTTCTTGTTTTTTTCTGCCGGGCTTACTTCACTTAGCGTGATGACCTCAAAGTCTATCCATGGTTGTTGCAAATAGCAAATTTAGTCTTTTCTTGTAGCCGAGTAATCTTCCACTGTGTAAATGTTCCACAGCTTCTTTATCCGGTCATCTATCAAAGGGCACTTTGGCTGTTTCCATGACTTGGCCACTGTGAACAGTGCTATGATGAACATTGGGGTACATATATCTTTGCCAACTAAGGTTTTCAAGTTTTGGGGGGTAGATACCCAGAAGAGGGATTGCTGGGTCATATGGTAATTCTAGTCTTAATTTTTTGAGGAACCTCCATACAGCCTTCCATAGTGGTTGTACCAGTTTACATTCCCACCAGCAGTGTATGAGGGTTCCTTTTTCTCCACAGCCTCTCCAGTACTTGTTACTCTTTGTCTTATGGATAATAAACATTCTGGCAGGTATGAGGTGTCACATTGTGGTTTTGGTTTGCATTTCCCTAATAGCTAATGAAGTTCAGCATTTTTTGATATGTCTGTTGGCCATTTGTATGTCATCATGAGTGAAGTGTCAGTTCAGGTCCTCTGCCCATTTTTTAATTGGATTGTTTATATTTTTGTTATTGAGTTGTTTGAGTTCTTTATTTATTTTAGATAATAGCCCCTTGTCAAGGGGCATTGTTTGCAAATGTGTTCTCCCATTTGGTTGGTTGTCTCTCTGCTTTGTTGATGGTTTCCTTTAGCCATATTTCATACTATAAATTTTTTTACATCAAAATACATTTTAATCTTGATCTTTTATGTTATATATACACCTTATCTGAGGGCTGTCCAGAAAAAAATCCAAGGGAAGCCGGGATGGCTCAGTGGGTTAAGCGCTCACTTTGCAGCACCGGGGACCAGGGATCGGATCTGGGCCCCGGCCCTTGCGGAACCATGTGCTGAACTGGGAGCTCCCCTAGTTCAGTTCTCTCTCTGTCTCTGTGTCTCTCTCTCTGTGTGTGTCCTCTGTCAAAACAAATAAATAAATAAAAATATTAAAAAAAAACAACAGAAAAAAATCAAGCCATTGTCAGTATAATGAAAATGGTTTCATGGCTGGATACTTTCCGGACAATCCTTGTATATTATATGCATTATGTATATGAGTTTGTGTGCATGTGCATATGCATGTGTGTGGTTGTGCACCTCTGTAATTTTGTTAAATATTGACCTTCATCTTTGGAAATTGCAAGGAGGGAGGGGCCGATTGGGGCTTATTATTCCAGTTCTGTTTTGTGTGTTTATATTATCTGCATGGAAATCAAGCCACTTAAGCCTGATGCTCACTGTGATAGTTCTCTTCCAAGTTCACCCCCTCTTTGAGAAATGCCTTTCTTCTTTTTCGTCTTGTCTACTCCACACTTGGGCATTGTTCTTTGGTACCACAGGGTATCAAAAGCCTTCCTGAAATAATACAAGTAAATTTTCTCTTCCTCCAGGAAATCTCAACTCTCTCAAAGGGCTTCATTTTCTCTCTGGGCTGTATCATTCTTAAGTAGTTGGAGGATCTTCTGACAGAGCTTTTGTGAATTATTTTTATACCTTCCTGACTTATTGTAATGTCAGGCCTAATACCAGCATAACTATAACCAAAGCTGCTGGAAGCAAAACCAAAGGTGGAGAAAGGTAGTAAGGCAATTCTTAAACTCAGTGTACCTTATTAATTCTCTTGCTCCTTTATTTCTCTCCTGTTACGTGAAAATCTTTACGACGTAACAGAAGACCAGATGTGGGAATTGTGTTCTCTTATTTCAACTTGCTACATATATTTAAAAAGATGGCTAAAGGAGACAATTTAGGTGATACAAACAAATTTTATTTAACACTTCATGATGCAAATAACCTCTTTTTTGGAGAAATACAAAGTAGAATGGCAGGCAGGAAGCTTTTGTAGGATAAAAACTCAAGAACAAGGAAGAAAAAAACAGAAAATATCTGATTGCTGTCACCTCATAGTCAGCTTTGCATGGGGTGAGAAGGCCCAGAGCTGGCTTGGCATTTGGAAGATTGGCTGACTACATTTCTGGTCAATCTGAGCATTTATAGGAACAAGTACATGATCTAAGTCTCAGTTTGCTCATGTGGCACCCTGGGCAGGAAAGGCTCCTTCTTGGACCTAGAAAGTTATCTTGATATAAGTGATTTTTTTTTTAATCATTAAATAGCATTTTAGAATCTTTATAACCGTGAGGCACAATGTTGGACAGTGTGAGAGAAGTGTATATCTACCAGGATTGCGTTTTCATCTGGGTGTGTCTTATCTTTCCATCACCCACGCAGTTTGGGCATGTGAAAAAGTGATAAAATGCTGTCAAAAGTCAGTTGGCAAACCAGAAACATGCAAACCTTGGGGGAATAGCAAATAAATTGGATGACAGAATCTGGGCCAGAAAGATCATGACAGGCTCAAATTATGGATCAGAAACAATGCAGTAAAAATAATAATGATTCAGTAAAGCAGCTGCTGAGGTTGGAAGAGGCTAACATTTCCTGAGTGTCTTCTTGGTACAGGGCCCTGGTCAATATGCTTTTGCTTATCTTATAAATTTTGTAAATTAGCATAAATTCACACCTTTGGAGTATGTCTTTTACATAATGGGGTAAGAGAATGCAAGGTTAATGAGGACAGGAGCTGGATGGGAGCCAACAATTATGTCTGAATTCATGTTATGAGTGGGTGAGTATCTTTGGGTTTTCATTGTAGTAAGTGTGAGAGATACAGGACTTTCGGTTTTCAGTAAGCCCTTATACTGCTGATGTGCTGCCTTTCTAGAGCTATCGCATCTAAAGCTGATAAAATGATACCATGTTGTCTTCTGCTGCCAAGACCACATAAGGAGTCCTACTGTTAACTTGAAAGACTATTTCTAAGTGAGAGAAGGACAAATAGTACCACCTTCAGAAGAC